>PVIU01006559.1:0-71469 GCA_004026605.1 Ondatra zibethicus
CTTTTTGAATGCACTCCTTCCTAGGCTGGGAGGGATGGGGGTGGGCCTTGGACTTCCAACAGGGCAGGGCACCATGCCCTCTTTCAAGGAAGAAGGGGGAGGGAGGAGGGGTGGGGGGGTAGTGGGAGGGGACCGGGAGAAGGGGAAGAAAGGTAAAAAATTTATTTCTTTAATTATGTTCTTGAATGGAAAAAATAAAACAAAACAATGTATGGAAAAAAATAAAACAGTGAAATGAAAAAAAAAAGAAATGAATGCCAATAGCTGGGAAGAAGAGGGATGGGCGGAGCTGCCAGGCAGAGAGAATAAATAGGAGGGGAAAGCTGGGCTCCAGAGGAATGAGATGGAATGAGAGGAAGAAGGAGGAGGGAAAGCTGGACACGCCTGGGGCAAGAAGCCAGACAACCGCATAGAGACAGCAAGAAAGTAAGAAAAGGTTAAAAGTCTGGAGACAAAAGGTAGATAAAGAGAGACAGATTTATTTAAGTTAGAGGACCTAGCCAGAAATGTGCCTAGGCTAGGATGAGCATTAAAAACTAATAGTAAGTTTCTGTGTCATGATTGGGAGCTGTCAGTGGCTCCAAAGAAAGAGCATGAAGTTCTTTGGCATTCTATTGTGAGGCCTGATTTTCCACATAGGGCCTAAGAAAGCTAATAAAATAAAATAAATGAACAAAAACAGATATAGCTTCAAGAGTCTCTGCCATACAATGAGCCCTTGACCAGCCTTTACATTAAGTAGAAACAAAAAGCTAAGTAAAAACACCTGCTACAGTGTGGGCACCAGCATTCTGGAGCTGGGGTTGAATGCAGTTCCGGGTCACACACCTCTAACCCACCTGAGAACTTTAGGCTTGACTTTCACAGACCTGACAAGGGGTGGAGCCATCCACAGAAGCCTTGGTGGAGGACCCCAGGAGTTGCTTAGCAACTTAAGATTTTGCTTATACAGACACAGACAAAAAATGGCTGGAGACACTCAGTAAAACAGGTTCAGATGGGGAAAAAACCTCTATATAGGTTACAGTGTGTTTAAGAATGTGTATGTGCTTAAGAAGGAAAAGAGAAAGGGTATAGACAGTCATAGAAAAAATAGTTTAAAAGTAATACAATCTTTAAGGAAAGAGTAAAGTAATATAAAAAAAACAAGCCACGTAAAGATGAAAAAATACACAGGGAATCTGGATCCTGTATGTTGCTGTATCAGTTTTGAACGTGATTGCTGATAAGCAAATACAGCTGCTAAGAGACATGGGATTATAAAAGGAACTGTTGAATTAAACCAGCCTAGATATCTTAGGAATGCTTTAACTTTAAAACAGAACTAAAAAAAAAATGTATTGCTTTGAGGAAGAGGTTATGCTTTTGTTTCCATGGGAAATGAAATACTGTGGATTTTTTCAAGGTTAATAGTAATCAGATTTGATCAGGGGAGACCCTGTGAAAATTCTGGTTGCAGATATAAAGACATAAACCTAGAAAAACTGCAAGACAGGTGACATGTATTTACCTGCTCAAACAAACAAACAAAAAAAACCATTTCTTGGATCAGCTTGTGTACAATGCACAGTCCATACTTGTGTTAATGCAGATATGTATATTACCTTTGAAAGTTTGTGTGCTTTCAGAACAGGGGGACCAGACACCAATGAAAATGAATGGCCCAGGTGATCCAGCCTCTTAGAGTGCCTCTGTTATAATTACCTAGTAGTTCTGCATCCAGAACAGCTTCAAGGCTGCTGATTGAGATAGTCCAGCCTTACAGACTATTCTAGCCAGGACTGTAGATAAACCTTACACTTTCCCACTGCACAGAGACTGGACAATAAATGTTATAACTGGCTTTCCCAGGACTTGACCATTATTTCAATTATCTCAGGTTCCCTGAAAAGATGCCTTCACCCAAAGACAACAGGAAGCAGTCTAGAGAACATGATGCCCACATTTCCAAGATGTGTGGTGGGTGGTTTTGGGTTATTTGATGGGTTATGAATGTTTGTCATAATTTAGTGGGAATATAGGAATAGAGCATAAAAAGATAACTATTAATCTTAAATATTTTACATTGGTATGGACTTTGTGTGTTGATATAAATTTGAAGTTATTTTTGTTATAATGAATGTATGCTTCTACCTTCAGCTGGGGTATTGTACATATGCAGCTCATTTAAAAATGTAACATATAATTAAGAAGTGCAGATTATATAGTAATCAAACTTGTAGTCATATTAGGTATGTTTTCAAGTTTAGACAAATATATTTAGGCAGATGGTCTTCAAACATTTCAAAGACATACAGAATATGGCACTTAAATGTTTCATAGCCTGAGGCTTTTCATGACAACAAGACATGTCTGCTCCTGGCAGCACCAATTTACTTCAATGATGGCCATTGAAGAAAGTCCATATGGACTTTGCTTTCATTATGTCAAAGCTAACCATTTGGGTAAGAAACTTTTCTTCCCTTGACTGTTGATAGTATGCTGTACAAACTAGACAACAGGACCGAAATAAAAAGACTGCCAAACTTGGCCAAGATAAGGTGGGACATTCCTTCAAAATTCCTGCTTCATAGAAGAGTCTTCCAGATATTATAAGCCTGTAGACCAAAGATTTGATGCCCCAATGTTGCACAGGAACTTTGGGTGGCAGCCAGCCAGATGTCTGTCATTTCTATAGCTTTGGAAGTGGCTTGTACTGCACTTTCTCTAATATTATATCTTTCTGGGATCTTTGATAGAGTTTAAGACTATAGAATTAGAGTTATACTTTTCCTTAGTTGTGATAGAAAGTAAATCAGTTACAAAATTTTGGACTCACCAAACTAGGATAAATAATGGAGAATTTTTCTAAATTTGCAAAATAGAAATGGACTGGATATTGTAAATGTAATTCTTACATAATAATTGTTCCTGTTGTATATAGTTTTACTATGTTAAAGTTAAAACTTTTCATTTAAACAAAAGGGGGAAATGTTGTAGAATATTATTTTAACTATGTAAAAATGTGATACATTTACTTATGCTGCAGAATATTACTTTAACTTTATAAAGGTGTGTTAACTTTGTTTCTGCTGCTTTTATTAATGGTATAAAGATGTGTTACATTTATTTTTGCTGCATTTGTTTAATTATGTAAAGATGTGTTGCACCTGTTCCACCTCTTCTGCCTAAGGCACCTGGTTAGTCTAATAAAAGACTGAATAATCAATAGCTGGGCATAAGAGGGGAGGTGGGGCTGCCAGGCAGAGAGAATAAATAGCAGGAGAAATCTAGGCTCAAGAGGAATGAGAGAAAAGAAGGAGGAGAGAAGGAAGGAGGCATGTAGTTGGTTGTTTTTACTCTCTACTCTTTGGGGGGCTGGCCATCCATCTTCCATATAAATGTACAGAGTCTTTTTCTTACTGATGAATGACTAGCCTTAGCTTGGCTTGTTTCTAGCCAGCTTTTCTCAGCTTAAATTAACCCATCTACCTTTTGCCTCTGGGCTTTTATCTTTCTCTATTTTCTGTATTTCTTTCTTCACTTCTTACTCTGTGGTTGGCTGTGTAGCTGGTGACTGACCCCTGATGTCCTTCTCTCCTTCTTTCAACTCCTAGGTCTCTTCCCAGATTCCTCCTCCTATTTATTCTGTCTGCCAGCCCCACCTATCCTTTCCCCTGCCTTGCTATTGGCCATTCAGTTCTTTATTCGGACAATTAGGTGTTTTTCTTTCTGTTTTGGTTTTTTGAGACAGGGTTTTCCTGTAGCTTCGGAGTTTGTCCTAGAACTCACAGAGATCTGCTTGCTTCTGCCAAGTGCTGGGATTAAAGGTGTGCGCCACTACCACCAAGCCTTATTTTAGGTCTTATTTTAGTCTGTTTCTCTTTCTTTTTCTCTATGTCTTGCCTCAGGGCATTTTGCCTTCTTTCTTTCTTTCCTACTTTCACTGTTCCTAGTGTCTGTCTGTCTGGTGGTATGGTTTCTGGTCCTGGGCGTGTCCCTCTCTTTCTCCTTCATTCTCTCCTCCTCCTTCTCTAGAGCCTAGATTTCTCCTCCTTATTCTCGCTACCTGCCAGCCCCGCCTATCCCTCTCTTGCCTAGCTATTGGTTGTTCAGTTTTTGTTTTTGTTTTTCAAGATAGGGTTTCTCTGTATAGCCTTGGCTGTCCTGGAATTCACTCTGTAGACCTGGCTGACCTTGAACTCAGAGATCTGCCTGTCTCTGCTTCCCAAGTGCTGGGATTAAAGGGGTGCGCCACCACCACTTGGCATCTTTTTTTTAATGTGTAGCCCAGGCTGGCCTGAAACTTGTGATCCTCCTGCCACTGCCTCCTTCAGCAAATTCTATTGGCATGTGCCACCACAACCAGCTCAGCTTTTTATTAGACCAATCAGGTGCCTTAAGCAGGCAAGGTGAAACAATGTAAGACATCTTTACATAGTTAAACAAATGCAGCATAAACAACCATAGCACACCTCTACACAGTTCAAGTAATAGTCTCCAACATAAACAAATGTGACACACCTTTACATAGTTACAGTAATATCCCACAACATAAGCAAATGTGACACATCTTTACATAGTTACAGTAATATTCCATAACACCGATACACCATCAGCACGAAGACCCAGTGACTGGGAGGGATCACCTATGTCCTAGTCATTTTCTCCCCTGAGCATCACTGTATGCTCATTGGAAATGACATAAAAACCAAGGTTGGCTACAGGCCCCCTCAGCCCTGCCACTGTCCTTACCTGACCCCAGGGAGTGTCCTTGACCTCTCTCCAGGCCTCCTCAGCCCTGCCCTGTCCTTACCTGACCCCAGGGAGTTCCCTTGACCTCTCCTGTGGGGAGAGTGGTGCTGAGGTGAGGGCACAGGCAGACATAGCTGCCAGGACACTCTACCATTTATCTTCCTCTAAGAGAGGAACCAGTACAAATACATACTCTATGGCCCCACTTCATAGTTGTCTGTTTGCTTCTGACCTCATTGTGTATCTTAGGATTTCCTTAATTTTTGACTTCTCTTCATTCCTTGGGTCCTAGTCTGAGTCTAAATGGGCCTCTGTGGTCATGCTCTGAAAGTGTCTGCCCCATGGCTAGTGACTCTGTCATTACTGATGCGAAAAAACCAAACCAAACCAAAAAAAAAAAACAAAAAACCCACTGTAAAACAAACAAAAAACCCCAAAGCACCAAAACTATAGAAGCCCAAATCAATAGGATTTCCAAACCGATAAAAGCCTTCCTAAGGATCAATGTATGTAGCTAAATTTCTTTCAACCCTTATTATCCTAACTCAATTATGATGTTAAAAATGAAACAAGAAGAAAATCTATGTTTAATCTAAATGGCCTCATTACAAACTAACCTCACCAGGCAAAACCAAAATTCTCTGGCTGATGTGGAGGCAGAGGGAAGCATGGTGGGGTGCGTCCTTACCCAGGTTCTGGGTTTGTCGTTCCGAGGCACCTATCCGAAGACTTCTAAAGGTGAGAGACAAACATTCAGTCCTGGGACCTGTCCTGCCAGCCAGAGTTTGCCATGAAGCCATCACAGCTTGTAGAGTGTAATAGAACCGACAGATGTCAGGCCCTGGTGAGGGAGCACAGCCATTGGCAAGGCTTCCTGAGAGGAACTTTTGCTGTAAGTGCTGGGTACAACTCATTCAAGGTGAAAAGTCTCTGCATAGTCCCAGAGTGGAACTGGCAGCCTCAGGCCCCATGCTATTTCCCTTCCTGGGAAGACATAGTATTAGTTTTGTATAATTATTAAGATAAATATTCATTTATTAACAGTGATAATGGCACAAACAAGACTCTTACAAGCAGAAAACATTGAGAACAAAATCCTGACCCAGGGCAAATCGCTAGTTCCACAGACAGAAAATCCCCTCTGTAGAAGCCTGCAAATACAAGCAAGACAAAAAGCTGCACTTTGGCAGAAGGATATGACCCATTTAGTGTGCATGTGTGTGTGTGCACGTATGTGTGTATGTGTGCATGCAGGACAGAGGACAGATTTAGCCATTGTTCCTCAGGAACTGTCCCCCTTGTCTTTTGGGACAGTCTCTCACTATCCTGGAGCTGGCCCAGCAGACCAGGCTGGATGGGCAGGAAGCCCTACAGATCTGTGTGTCTCTGCCTTCCCTGCAGTGAATTTACAAGCAGGCAGAAGCACGCCAGCGCCCTTTAAAAACATGGTTCAAATATGGTTCTGGGGTTGGAACTTAGGTCCTCTTGCTCTCAGGTCACACACTTTATCATCTTCCCAGACTGGTTTGATCTAGTTTGCTTCGATGTTGCTGTAATAAAACACCGACCAAAAGCAACTTGAGAAGGAAAGAATTTATTTGGCTTTCAGGTTACAGTCTATCATCTAGGGAAATCAAGACCGGAGCTCAAGCAGGAACCTGGAGACAGGAACTCAAGCACAGACTCCAGAGGAAAAGTGCTTGCTGGTTTCCAGGACCATGTTCAACCACCTTCCTTATAAAGCCCAGGCTAAGGCTGATTAGTGATGGGATTACACAGGGGGCTGGGTCTTCCTACATTAGTTAGCAATCAAGAAATGCCTGACAGATACGCCCACAGGCCCGTCTGCTGGAGGCAATTCTTAATGAAGTTTCCCTCTTTCCAGATGTGTTAAGTTGGCAACCAAGATTAGCCACCACGAGTCTGCTATTAAAGCCATCTTTAGTGTTTTTCTATACATTTAGCGAAACGTTTACAAACTGAAACAGACCACAATATCCCCACATTTATCGTTAGTATTGTTGTGGTGGCTTGAATTATAAATATCCCCTATGGGCTCAGTTATTTGAACATGTGTTGGCCACTTGGTGGTGCAGTTTGGGAGATTTAAGAGGTGTGGACTTGTTAAGAGAGAGTCCATAACTGGAGGTGGGCTTTGACATTACATAGTCTCTTCCCATGTCCAGTTCTCTCTCTTTTCTTTGTGCTTCATTTTGAAGATACCCTTAGCTTCCCTTCCTCTTGCCATGTTTCCCAGCCATGATGGGCTCTTGTCCCTTTGGAATTGTAAGCCAAGATAAGCTGTTTCTTCCAGAAGTTGCTTTTGATCTTTGTGACAGTTTGAATAAAAACAACCCCATAGGTTCATATTTGAATATTTGTTTGCAAGTTGGTAGAACAGTTGGGAAGGATTAGGAGGTGTGGCTTTATTGAAGGAGGTATGGTCTTGTTGGAGGAGGCATGGCTTTGTTGGAGGAGGCGTGGTCTTATTGGAGGAGGCATGGCCTTGCTGGAGAAGGTGTGACCTTGTTGGAGGAGGTGTGGTCTTGTAAGAGGAGGCATGGCCTTGTTGGAGGAGGCGTGGCCTTGTTGGAGAAGGTGTGACCTTGTTGGAGGAGGTATGGCTTTGTTGGAGAGGGTGAGACCTTGTTGGAGGAGGTGTGGCCTTGTTAGAGGAGGCGTGGCCTTATTGGAGGAGGCGTGGCCTTGTTGGAGGAGGCATGGCCTTGTTGGAGAAGGTGTGACCTTGTTGGAGGAGGTGTGACCTTATTGGAGGAGGCGTGGTTTTGCTGGAGGAGGTGTGGCCTCGTTGGAGGAGGCGTGGTTTTGTTGGATGAGGTGTGGTCTTTTTGGAAGAGGTGCACCATTGGGGATGGGCTTTGAGGTTTCAGAACTCTTTTGCTGTTCTGAGTGTGCCCTCTCCCTCTAAGATGTGAGTGAGCTCTCAGCCGTTGCTCCAGCAGCCTGCCACCATGTACTTCCGTTCTACCATCAAAATTTAAGCTCAGTTAAATGGTTTCCTTTACAAACTACCTCAGTCATAGTGTTCTGTTGCAGCAGTAGAAAAAGTAACGAAACAAGTTAGTACCAAGGATCGGGCTACTGTTGTGACAGGACAGACCATGCTGTTTCGGGAGAAATATGGAGGACTTTGGGATTTTGGACTAGAAAAGCAGTCGATTGTGATAAGCAGGGCTTAAAGGGTCATCCTAGCAGAATCTTAGAGGACAGTTGTGCGGAAGCAGTGTGGGCTGTGGAGACCCAGGTCAGGAGGCTTCAGAGGGGAACAGAATTAATGACGGTTATATAGAGAGACCATTTTTGTTACGTTTTGCTTAAGAGTGTGACAGCTTTCTGCCTTTGTCCTAAGAATCTGTCTGAGGCTGAACAGAAGCATGCGGGACTAATTTCTTTGGCAAAGGAAATTTCAAGACAAGCCCATGGTTACTAGCGATCACTCTTACGCAGGTGTAAGAGCAACAAGCAAGGCGAAGAGAAATAAAAACTGTCCAGTTGAAGGAGAACCCCGGGAAATTTGATGTGGGTGTCAAGACTTTTGCTGAGAGGCCTGATGCAAAGGGGAATAAAGGAATTGATGCCTGCAGGACAAGGATCCAGCGAATCCTGCAACTCGGGAAAGGAGAAGGCCGAAGGAATTTTATGCCCCTCAAAATAACAGCAAAGGAAAGTTGTTATAAATGTAACCCAAGGAGGGGCCAGGCTCCATTTCAAGCAGACAGCCACACCTGGCAGTGTTGCCATATGGTCCTGGCTTTAGCATTACAAAGAATACAAGAAAAAAGAAACTGTTCCTCTGGGGTGAAGGATATTCACTAAAGCCACGTGTGTTACACCAAGGCCCTGGAAGGCCACTGTGCGAAGCAATGAAAGTGGAGCTTGGATTGCAATGGGGACCCCAAGATGTTAGAGGTGCCAGAGCCATGGGATACCAACCAAGGAGAGCTGATACAAGGAGTGGAGCCATCTAAGCCAAGCTGGAAGGTGGGGCCATCTAAGCCCTTTGACGAGACACTAAGTTCCGGGATTTGAAGTTTACACTGCTGGGTTTCAGTCTTGCTTTGGTTCCGTGTTTCTTCTCTCTGCTCCCATTCCTCGCTGGAAGGCTCTGAAATGCAGGTTTCTGGGCCCGGTGAGGACTTGATGTCTGGTTCTAAGCTGGGGGTCACTTGTTTCTGCTCCTGTGCATCAGACCTAGGGTGTCTGTCTGTCTCTAGCTCCCATCTTGCCTGGAGTCCTGGGACTACAGGCCCACCACACACCCTCTAGCTCACTACTAGTGTCCTAGAGGTTATGGTTTCTAGGAAGCAGATCAAACTCAGGTGGCCTGTCATGAGACAAGGGCTTTTACCCCAAGCTGTCTCCCCTGTTCTGGGAATTTGTTTTTCTAAGTTCTTTTTTAGGGTTTTAAGTGGCTGTACTGAAGACCTCCATTGAGAACCCATCTATAGAGAATGATTATTATTTAAAGACTATTTATTTAGAAATTTCATAATAAAGCAAGGACTAAACATAAATAGTAGAACAGGAATTTTAAGTGGCTTTGGTAATTGTCTGTAACCACCAATGTGTGCTTCATGGGGGGTAGTTACTTCTATTACCTCCACTGGATGGATGGGGAAAGTGAGGCAATTTGTCTTGTGGGAGACCTCCAGTGGCACCCTAAAGGAGAGCAGCCAATATGGTCTTTATGCTCCAGGCCTGAGTCCCCAGCCCTTCCCAGGAGTGATGCCTCTCAGCTCTTTTAAAAATCTGACACGTGTTTCCATAGAAATAAAATTCTCACCCTGAGCCAGCCCCCTTTCCAGCACACGGTGTTGGTGTTGACTAAGCTAGCAAAGCAGGGGTGGAAAGGGTGCATTTGGGCGGCGTGCAGCCTCCCAGAGTCAGGGGCTGAGAGAAATATTTCCATAACAAAGGCGGGCTGGGAATTGCAAGTGTCTGCCTGTGATGTGATCCACATTTAATGCTTATCTGAGTGAGAGGGAATTTGATTAGAACGAATATAAAGCCCAATTCAGAGAACAAAACCACTAATTCAAAGGTGGTTTTCCTATGGATGTAAAATGCTTCAAGCCTGTTAAAAGGGCTGGTGTGATTCCCTGGGAGGAGGACCTTGCATTGTGTCTGATTTCTCCATCCAGAGCATAACCAAGGGATGCTACTTGGGGTGTTTGCTGGGGTGGGAAGCTGGCACTGTCAGAAGCAGCAGGACCAGTAGGCAAGGCTAGTCCTCAGGGGGAATAGGTACAAATATGTGGGTCAGAGACACCCCCCACTTGTGGGTCAGAGACACCCCCCAACTCTCATAGGAAGCATCTCAGTATCTACTGGCTTCCCATCCTAGAAATTTACAAACACTGCAGCATCCTGATTTGTTTTGTTTTTCTTTTGGCTAATTTTATCAAGGTCTGGGGTCATTATTAGCCAGATCACAAAAGTAAGAGTTCATTAATATGGATCAGCTCTGAAACCTATGATTTCATCTGTTAATTTGATCTTGTTTTTCCTTGTTTATGGCAATTAAATCAGACCTTGATGAATCTAAAATGAAAAACAGGAGCTACCAGCAAGCGCAGTTATTATGATCACTCACCAGAAAGCCGAGCAGACGCTGATAAATCGTGCCAGGGTTTTTAAGGACTAGACGATTACCTGCTTAAACAGCATGGAAACCACCAGTAAAATGTAGCAAATGATTAAAGCAAAAAAAAAAAATAAGAATACCCCCATTACATCCAAGTGGAACAGATGGACAGTTGTACTTTGGGGAATGTGCATGGGGCCTGTTTCCTCCCCTTCAAGCTACTGAGGGCAGAAGCTACAGGCCCTCCTGGGCATAGAGGAGAGCCAGCTTCCCTCCCTGGCCCTCCCCTGCATCCTCCTGGCAACAGAGGGAGAATTGCTCAGCTGCCACCAAGACCTCCCTCCAAACTGCAGTGATGGCTAAGAAAAGCACCAAATACCATGGGCTGATAGGTGAGAGGAGGGCACAGAACTAGGGAATGACAGCCAATGACAAGATGGATGTGACCTTTGTTGTCACAGAGGAGACTGAGTGTCACTGTGGTGGGATGCTTGTCACTTTTCTTGGCCTGGCCATCGTCTGGGAATCTACCACCTTCTAGGTCCCCTAGCGACAATGGGCTGTCTTCTGTAATTGAAGCTGAACATGCTAACAGCTGGCTTTCACTGTTTTCCTGAAAGGACAAGAACACTGCCCATTTTAAGTTTCCAAGTCCTTGATGAACTCTAACTGGGTTGCAGGGTACTGGGGCTTTCTGGGGCCACTATGACCAGCAATTTGGGGGTCTTTGTGGTACTTGTCACAGCAGCTGGGTTGGTGGTAGCAGCAGGGTTTCTTGCTAACAGACCCAGTTGGGCTCTGCTTCTCTAGGTGCCCAGTATGTCTGTGAAGTTAGCAATATTTCAAAAGCAAAACCTACTTAATGTGGTTACATTGTTTTCTGCTGCTTGCAGTTAAGAGCCCAGCACTCAGTAGGCAGCAGGCTTTCACCCAAGGGACCAGATAGTGCCCGTCTCCAGGCAGGCATGCAGGGACCAATTTCTTATCTCCAGAGCAGTAAACTTTAATTCTGTGGGGACAGAAATGGGGCTCAGACTCTTCTCATGTTGCCTCGGGCACAGTTTGCCTCTGAAAGACTCTCAGCTGAGCTTTTCTGGGGAAAGTTTATTTATTATTTTCTGGGAAAGCTGTCTTTGAAAATTTGTCTCTCTTCTCTGCACATAATTGCACTATTCCTTTAAGCTTTTCTGTAGCAGTCTGGCCCTATTTGCCTCTCAGGCCTCTGCAGGGATCTGTGTGCAGCCAACTTGGCACCTGCTGTCTGTTGGTCCCCTCACACCTAGTGACGGCTTGTCCTGGTGCCTGCAGGTCTGTTTGCTTGAAGAGCATCCAGCTCCTCCTATTTCTTTGTCTCTCAGCTCTTCTTCCTGATTTGGTCTCTCTGTTAGGCCCACAGAGCTGGTTAAAATGGGTCTCCTGAAGATTGCTGACTTCTTTTCTTAAATTTGGTGTCTGATTTTTCAGATGGCAGCTCCCACAATGCCTGACCCTCCTTCTTCCCCTCCCTTTCTCTCCACCAACATTTTTAGATCCTTGACTGGTTTCTATCTGTTGTTTGCCTTTTCCTGCCTTCTGTAGTAGAAAATTTCCCAACATCTTCCAAAAACAGACCTAAAATTTGGGTCTGGTGATTAATTTTTCCCTTAAAATATTTAAGTTGACACAAAATAATTGAATATATGCATAGATCTACAATGTAGGACTTTGATGTGGTTATATGTTATGTGATGATCTAGACAAGTTAGTTAGCGTAGTCATCACCGCACACATTTATTGTGTGTGTGTGTGTGTGTGTGTGTGTGTATGATGGAAACTTTCAAACTTCTCTCCTGTATCCACTTGAAATATATAACAAATAATTGTCCCCAGTAGTACTGCATTTAATAGCTTTTTGGAAAGGGAAAATCCTAATTACTTCCCAATTCTGACCCCAAGACGCCTTGTGAGGTTGCCAAAGAAATCCCTGTTGACTTTCTTAGCTTCTAATCCCCTATGTTTTGCTGGCATCCATGCCCCACCCTCACTTACTATTGCGGGTTAGTTAGTGTCTCACAATGACCCCTGAAATTATTTCTAAAAGTCTTCAAAAGATTACACTCTGCTCATGAGTGACTTGTGCCAGGTGCCAGGTGGTCTTCATCAGTTACTTTCTTATCTGAGCTGCCCCTTCTAATGATGTCTGTTGCCTGCCAGGAGCCCAGATCTTCCCTGGTGATGATTTCAAATGACTTTGGCATCAGCCTCAAGAGGTCCTGATGCTTCTGGGCTTTGCTGTGGCCACAGTCACCACTTCATCAGGCCTTTGCAAGGCCATGGCACACTGTGCCCTCCAACACTACAGCAGGTGGGGAGGATGCCTCACTTCCTTCGTTTTAATGCTTTATCATTCCTGGCTCTGTGAGAGCCTTGATGTTGACATTTGTGAAGAACAAAAATTACAATTGTGGTTTATAATTATCTTTTTCTCTAAGTTCTTGCTTCTCTCTTACATTGCTGGAAGATTTAGAAAAACTAACCAATGTGTATGTTTGACTCTCCCTCAGCAAGAACTCTTTTCAGAAGGCTAGGTCTTTGTCACTTTCCTAGGTCAGGAGAGTCAATGTCCCGAGGGCTGTGCTCTCAGTCACTCCTTCCTTCCTGAATCTGCCCGTGTGGGCGTGTCTGGTATAAGCAGGAGTTCTTCCTGTGCTGTTAGACTAGACTTTGCCCATGAAATCACTAGTCAAACTAACATCCAAGAATGCCCACCACATCCCTCCTTCTGCCTCCCAAACTGTACTTCCTCTGTAGCTTCTGTCAAACTTTTATCTTAAAATAGATGTTCCGTGATTCATTGCTTGATTTCCCTAGGATGGCAAGCTGGGGAGGGAACACCGGCCTGCCTACTGCTGTATTTGCAACATCTAAAGCTCTGCCTGGCACTTGACACGTGATAGGAGATCAATACCTGTTTGCTGAATTATTCAGCAGACAACTAAGATACCATAATTATAACTCATACCAGACTAAAACACCAAAGTTGATTATTTTCCTACTAGTGCCTCCTTGGGGATAGAGAGAAGATAGGAATCTTTGGGGGTAGTATCTCCATTACATAAGTCATCTCAGGTCCACTGTGTCGGTCTCTAATCAGGATTATCCCCACCACCACCAAGACTATAATCAGGCCATCCTCGAGCAAAATTATGAAGTTGGCAATATTTAATTTTGAGATATAAGCCTCCCAGCAATATTAAGCAAGTTCTGGATATTGTCTTCAGGAGTTTCAAATCCACATAAGCCATGACTCTAGTAAGTGGCTTTGTATGCATGGTGTCACCACTTACTAGCACGTTGCAAATGGAGTTATTTTACATAAATACATGGAAACCTGTGCTCATGAACATGAAAAAGTTATAGGTATTTTTGAGTTGTATTTCTCCAAATCCTCGGAAGATGTGTTTTTAATCACTCCTGCTCTGTGATGGTTACTGGGAAAAGAGTCTCAATGAGAGTGTCTAGGTGCCCGTGGGCATGTCTGTGGGTGATTGTCTTAGTTAACTACTGTGGGAGACCAATCCCACTGTGGGTGGTACCTTTCCCCATGTAGGAGATCTTGAACTGTCAAAGAATAAGGAAATAGAGCTCAATACAAGCAAGTGAGAGTGCATACATTCGTTTTTTTTTTCTTTCTCTTGACTGTGGATGTGATATGCATAGCTAAGCGAAGTTCTTGCCTTGATTTTCCCACAATGGTAGACTATAATCTGGAATTCTAAGGGCATTCACACACACACATACACACACACACGCATGCACACACACACACGCACACACGCACACACACACACACACAGAGAGAGAGAGAGAGAGAGAGAGAGAGAGAGAGAGAGAGAGAGAGAGAGAGATGAATGGGACAGGTCTTGTCCTAAAGCGTCACATCCTGTGGTGTAGAACATGCGCTACCCTCCTGTCCCCACTGGCCATCTTACTGCAGGAGCGTTGGTGTTACAGAAGAGTGCTGACTCATCTCTCTCTGTGTAGATTCAGAGGGTCCAGACTCAGGGTTTATCTGCTAGAGCGAGAGCTCAACACATTGAGTCATCCCTCTAGCCCCTGCCCTCAGAACACCTGCTGTGCTGACTCATCCAGCTTAGGCTACATCAGCTCTCCCAGTAGGGTTCATCAGGGGCTTGACAGTAGACATTTGTTTGATATCCCTGCAATATATCTCAATATTATCTTGTAATATAAACTCAAAAATATGCCTAAATTACTATGTTGAAGTCCATGAACAAATTCTTTCTAGGATCTGGACCAGATTGTCATATCCATTTTTAATATTTCAAGATCCAAGTAATAGCTGACAGGACTAGGGAAGTTTGTGCCTCAAGTAATCCTGTTCGTTCTCCTAAGATTTTAGTCTTCTAGACAGTAGAAAAGAAAACCATTAATTAGGGCAAATACATGCATTTTTGCTAGGGTTGGTACATGGGTACAGTCAGAAACAGAATTACCCTCTGAGAGTTAATACTGAACTTCAATACATGATAGACTAAAGTGTGATGAGCAAAGTCATGTGACAGAGACAAGTGCCTCTGGAGCCAAAAGTGGAATAGAGGATGCTGAAGTTTGTGTACAGCTATGTGTGGCTCCTGTGTCATCTGTTGCGGCCATTTGCTTCTAAGGCATTGCTGAAACTGTGCTAGTGCCTTCTTCCACACCCTGTGAAACTGCAATGCTTGCCTCAAGTATTCTGAAGCTTCCCAAGAGCTTGGGTTCTTGTAGTCACTCTGGCTCCAGGTTGTTCCCTTTCTGAATGCTGTATTTACATTTTTCAAAGGTTGGATTTACAATATTTTCCAAAGGCCCATGGGTTGAAGCTTAGCCAATGGTCTGGCACTATTGGGAGATGGTGGGACTTTTAAAAGGTTGGAGAAAGTTAATTCATTGGGTGATATGTCCGTAAGGAGCATATTGAAATCCTGCCACCATCACCCTCCTTTGCGTCCTATCCATCGAGAGACAAGCAGTCTCCAATGCTCTGAGCGTCTATGATGGTGTCCTGTTTTTACAAGTCCTAAAACAACAGGGATGAGCAACCATGATTACAGAAACCCCTGTAACCACAAGCCAAAATAAATCATTCTTCTTTCATTTTTCTTGGGAATTTTGTCTTGGAGAAAGAAAGGTCAAGATAGTGAATTCTTGACCCTTTTCGTGACTCCATTCTGGCTTCCTTCTGTCATCTACTATCCCAAAGAAAACTATAGAGGCTACTCTAAGTGGTAGAATCTGTATTTTGAGGTACATAAGAGGGCTTTAAAGCAGAAACATGGAAACAAATTAATTCCATACGTCCACGTTCTCAAAGTATCTATGCTTGGTCCACCTCAGGGAACTCATTGTCCGTGTTCTTTCAGAGTCTCTGATACCTTATTCTGGCCTTTTCTTTGTTTTTCTCATCCTCTCCTTTATTTCCTCTTCCCTCTGACTCCATATTCATTTTTAAATTTATTCTTTGAGTTACTTTGCCCAAATTGCACATACATGAATTCAATGAATTAAAAATACCAAAGCATATAGATCTTTTACTGAAATTCCTATCTTTCTCTAATATTAGCTATTATTAATATTTTGTGTCTGGTGTATGTGTGTGTGTGCGTACATATATGTGTATGTATACAGGTGTGAGGACCATGGGATGACCTTGGAAGTTGGTCTGTAGACATCATTTGCCTTTTATTTTTAATTTAGAGGCGAAGTCTTTTGCTGGCCTGCAAAGTGGCTGGACTGGCTGTCCAGGGACCCTCAGGAATCTGCCCATTTCGGCATTCCTGGCACTGGAATTTTAAGTGTGTGCCACCTGCCTGGTTTCTTTTTCTTTTTGACATGGGTTTGAGCACAGAGAAGCACTATGCTGACTAAACCATCCCCCAGCCCCACTGCTAACATTCTGAGTGGTTTCCAATCTTGTTAGCATAAAGCGATACCCCATTGTTGATTAGTGCCCATTCTCCTGTTATTCCTGAGGGCAATTGTCCTGCATTCTGTTATCTCTTTAGCCGCCTCCTGCGAGTAACAACTTTCTGTCTGTGCCATAAAGGAAAATGCTTTTGGTTTCACTGGTGAATCTGAGTTTTCAGATCTCACAAATGAATACTGAACCTACTGCTGGGCCTGTCTGGTGCCTCACTAACCCTCCTAAGAAGACATTCTCCCAGCCTAAGAAGACCTTCTCCCAGCTTTTTTCTGCCACCTTCAATAATTATCATATACTTGATTGGGGCCCATAATCCTTAAAAAAATAAAAACAAAACAAAACAAAAAAAAACCTTTGAGACTAGATTTCACTGTGTGAACAGGAGCACCTTAAACCCATGACCCTCTTTTTTTCAATCCAAGTGCCCAACGTACCTAGTCTGGCCCTTAAAATTTTGATGTCCCAAAGTAGAATAAGTGTGCACAATGTGTCAGCCTGGGGACCATTCCCAGGCCCGTCGACCTCAGCGCATGAGGGCTGCACATGAAGCTGCAGAGCCGACACAGGCACGAGAGAGCCGTGCACTAGGATGGGGCAGTGCTTGCTTTATCCCGGGAAAACACTTGGGTTGCTAAGGGTAACCTTGTTTTTAACATGGTATTTCAAGGCATCCCATACAAATAGTGTCTTTTTTTTTTAATTTCTGAAGGTTTTAGAAAGGATGATCAACTAAAATATCTTCTGACTTCAGCAAGTTACTTGAGTTAAGAACCAAGTGTCCATCCCACAAAAAGGACCCACAGAGGCTTATTAAAAACGACCTGTCTGAGCTTCATGCTAAGAATACAGAAGTCTACAACTGAGAATTTACACAGACTGTGATATATAAAGAACTTCTGACATGACATTAAAGGCAACTCAATTTTATTTATTTTATTTTTTAATTTATTTCTAGAAGTCATTGGGACTCAAGAAAGCTTCTTCTGAGAAGATGTGCACACACACACATACACATGCACATGTATGCTCACACATACACATGAATGTATACACACATATACACATACACATGTATGTACACACATGTAATTTACACAATGTACATATATACACATGTGCACGTGTACATGTATGATTTGTTCATCATTTCTGGGTACTCACAAGCTCCCTGAAACTCACTCAAGAGACCTATATTAAGAACTTCTAATCAAATTCCTGAAGAATCTGGGATTCAGAGAATCTATACTACATGTCATGGGGGTGAACTGAGGCTTCCTCTGTCTAGACTAACATTTAGTCTAGACAGTTCAGTTTTATATACTAGCAATGAGACCAGTGTGTAAGGTAAAGAATGTTCATGTCTGAGCTACTTTTCTATTGCTGAAAGAGACTGTGTGCCACACTGGGCATAACTTGAGCCTAGTTATGCCTTCCCCCACAGTGACACATTTCCTCCAACAAGGTCACATCTCCTAATAGTGCCACTCCCTATGGGCCACATATTCAAACACATGAGTCTATGAGGCCATACTTATTCTAACCACCATGCTTCGCAAAGCAGTTCTACCAACTGGGGACAGAGCATTCAAATATATTAGCCTATGGAGGCTATTCTCATTCAAATGACCACAGCTCTACAGATATCAGTTAAAAACATAAATGATTAAACCTTTACAAGACTTTTTCATGTTGTTTTAGATCCTAATTAATCAGATTAAATCTTTCCTTAATTTTATAGGGCTTACTGCTTATTGGTTTTGCTTTCTTATTTTTTAAAGATTTACTCATTGTGTGTGTGCATGCACGCATTGCACAAGCACATGTGTGCCTGAGTATATGTATGTATCATATGTGTGCAGGTACACAAAGAGGCCAGAAGAGGGTGTTGGATTCCCTGTAACTAGAATTACAGGTTATAAGGAACCCTATTGGATACTGGGAATCAAACTGAGTCCTCTGGAAGAGCAGCAATTCTTAACCACTGAGCCACCTCTGCAGGCTCAGATTTCTTCTTCTATAAAGGTTAAGTAGCATTTTACAAACCAGTCGTTTCTTTCTTTGGGGTTAAGTCAGAAAACACTTCCCTCACTAGCTTGACCAGCAATACTTACAGTCACAATTTTGGAGAGAGCTAAAATATTAGTATAAATTGCCATGTGCTAGTGAGAAAACCTGTAATATTGTTGCCAGGTTTCTATGGCCTGAGGCACCACAAGAGTTTTGCATTTTTTTCTTATCTCAGGTATTTGTGTCAAAAAGAGTTTGCCAAGGAGCCAAATCTGTTTATGGCTTCACAGCTGATGAAAAATGCAGGATCATTAGATGCTAATTACTGGTTTCATGGCAATATTTATCACAAAAGCTAATATGATCTTGCAGAAGTCACTCTGGGAGCTTACAGAACCCATCACTGAGAAGTACTATAAACTTTTCTTTTAAAAGTCCTACAAACACTTCACTAATAAACCGAACCACCTGGGAAAGACAGCAGATTGGCATGGCCTGGTGTCTCGATAGTTTCCATGTGGCCATCGTCATTTCTGAATACTGTGTTTCCCGAGCATTCCTTTCTGCTTAGGAGAAGATGTTTCCAAGTTCCCCATATGGAAAGTTCAATTGAGCATGCCTTTCTGTGTATCCTGAAGAACTGATTATTTTACAATGCAGTTGGATTGCTTACACAAGACATAAAGATACATTCAAATAAAGCTGCAGGGTCCAAATTCCAAGTTTTTTGGACTATTTGCTGACCCTTGTATTTCTCTGCTATTGTTTTTGCTTTCTTTGCATATATTAGCACCTTCTGAATATGAAGTGATTTATGCCTGCGTTTTCTTCAGTTATTACTGGGGATACAAAAGATTTTTATTTCATGCTTTCTGTTTAGTTTTGGAGATAAAATACTTGAGAAAAAGACAGAATACATTACAGTGCAGAAAACAGCCCTGTGCATTCATAGAGGAAGAGTGTGGCAGGGGACCAGGACAATAGCACGGACCCAAACAGAAGAAAGTCCTCCATCCTGAGCCTCAATTGTGCCGTCTGTAACACTGGCGGTGACACCCACTCTGACGTTCTTGGAGCAGCTGTAAGTCACCGAAGAGCACTTTATAAAGTCCGATGCACATGCACCTGTAATACAGTGTGATTCACCAAGAAGCCCAGTGCTTTCTAGACCACCCCACCGTTTGTTTATTTTTCTCATGTCCTCCATGCATAAACTTCATGCCTTTCATCTCAAGTAAGCACTTTTGTGCACTCAACTTTCAAATTTTAAGACATGAAATGAAACAAACGTGAACTTTCATTCTCCATAATTAGAAAGGTCTGTCCTATTTTGCATCCTAGCCACCTCCACTTATGGCTTGTTTTGTCCTTAATTACGTCAAGAATTTGCATGTAAGTTAAGCATTTTCCAATGTCTCTTGGGTACATTTGCACTGCCACTAGATGCTTTGTGGCAGTTAGTAAAAAAGTGAGTTGAACAGAAGCATGCCGAAAGCCCAGCCACTCATGTGATGACCAAAATGGATGCTAGCTTATGGGCAGAGAGCAGTCACAGTGTGGATCTGCCGGACAGGATTCATCCTGGCCTGCCTGAAATCTCAACACCCCTCAAAATGGTGTGAGGTTTAAAACTTATGGGTTGTTTCTTTGGGGGATTTGGGGGGAATGGGAGTAGAACACAGATGCTAAAGCCACAATGTGATGTGTGGATGGGTTGGCAGACCACTGCTCCCTCATAGTTATAGGCTCTTCATCTTAAATGCACTGGTGTCGTCTACAGGGGAAAGCTTCTTGAAAGAGATGGAAATAATTGGAAACGTGAAACATGGAAGAAAAAAAGAGGCAGGGCTAGCTCCTTATAGCTGGTATAAGGACCATGATTCACTATACACCCCGGGGTAGCTGGGGATGAGGCAGGCGCATGTTAAAAATACATCTAACAAAGATGTCCATGGTGAGACAGCTGTAAATCTAACCGTGCCTGGCTAGATTTTCTCAGCTTATCCCTATGATATTCCTCATACTGTCTACTTTTAAACTTTGGCCTTAGCTTTGTTGCTTCTGGTGATATCAGAGACAGATCATGTGAGCAAGCACAGGTGGGGAAGAGGGTTGACCTAAGACTCAGTTCAGGATTTGCCACCAACTGTATGGCCTTAGGCCCCCTGTTCAGTTCCTCAGGGTATTCTATTTATCTAAGAGTGTGAGATCATGGGAGTGCCAGTCTCCTTTCTGGTCCAAACTCCATCTTAAGTCTTTGTTAAATAGCATTATTTAAGATAAAAGACAGTCCCCTGGAGAGTGTATTTTAACAAAAAGGACTGAGGTTGCTATGCCCTTCCTCAGACATCAAGGGGCTTTGGATGTTCACAGGTAAAGTCTTAGAGGTCAGGGTCTATGTCTCAATATCTTAGACCCCTGACTGTGCCCAGCAAGGCGCCATAGACTTAGCAGACGCGGTGTCTGCTGAGGGTTGGATGAAACAGCAAGTTTTCCTTTCAATGTGTCACCTTTGCTCCAAACTATTTGTGTGTATTTTGGAAAGGCTGGTCATTGAGACCAAGTCTCAAGTCAGGGAGCCTGTAAAGAGACTGTGTAGTGACTGTAACCCAGCTTAGGACATTATGGTCCTTGACAGCAAGGATCACAGTCCTTCACATTTCCAGAGGCTTCGGTGTCTCATATGGTGGCTTCTCAGTTATCAGTATTTGGTTGAATTCAGTTAGCTCCATGAAAGTCATTTGCTTTTCAAAATCCATTCACTCTCCATTTATTCAGTCATGTACATGTGAAAAAAAGGAAGTGGGGTGGGGTGGGGACAGAAGTTCTAAGTTTCTGTATTCACTTGTCAAAACCCATTATGATGGAATTCTAATGTCCAAAACCTGTTAACTTTGTGTGTGTATGGCTACTCAATCCTTTTCAAAACCACTTCTCTTTTTATTGTCTAATAACACAGAAAAAAGGAGGAAAAAAGAGAAAAGAAAACAAAACAGAACAACAAATCCTACCTCCAATCCACCCTGAGGACGACTGCCGGTTCCTATTGTCATGTACATGAGATTGCCTCAAATGCTGTGCTTGCTACAAGCCATGGGTGGATGAGGCATAACTGGCAGAAACGAGCCCAGAAAACTTTATCTTTCACAGTGGTCACGTCCCCAGGCCCATCTCCCTATAACATTCCCTCTTAGAAAGCTGTCTCTGCAGGGTGTATCATCAACTGGAAGCAACCAGAGGCAACCCGTTTCTCATTCTCAAACCCCATGTGCAGTTAGTCCCAGGCCCTAGAGGTTCCGTCTCAGAAGTGCTGCTGAGCTCTGGCCCCGCCCAGGCATCACGGTGGCTCCCTTTCTGGGCTTCCCTCTCACCTCCTCTCCCTTGACCTGTGAGCTTTAGCTTTGCTTTTCATTCCTTCTGCCTCTGTACATGTTCTTGTTCTGCAGGACCTTCTCCTCCCCCACCTTTTGTCTTGAGATGGTCACCCTCCCTTCTCCTCATGGCTCATCTTCAGTTCATCCCTCCCTGTGCTGCTCACAGCCTCCAAGCCACAGGCAGTGTAAATGCATGTAAATGCCTCAGTTTGGGAGGACAAAGGTGGGCGATCTTGCAGGTCAGGCAACCCCAAGGACTCAGCAGGGGTCTTGCAGATAGAAGATAACAAATAAATTGATCAGTCAATAAACTGATCAGTCCTCAAATGACTTGGGGGTGCGTGGGCATGGGGGATAGGGATGACAGGATACTGAAACAGAGTGGCTTGAGCAAAGAGGGCGTTGTTTCCTTTTCGGTGAATTGTACCTGCTTTTTTCTTTTTAAACTAAAAAGAAACAAAACAAAACAAATCCCTAGTGTGGTTGGACCGAGTGTAGAAGATGAGGAGATGGCCCACAGAGAAGACACACTCACAGAGCACCTAATACTGAGAGAGAAAGAAAGAAAACTCCTTTCTTATTTCCCTTGCAAATGCTTGTTTTTTTCTTTCTTTTTCCGTAATCCTTTGCCATTTGGAGGACACTCGTTAATCTGCAAAGCAAGCCCCCTTTCCAGGCCATTAGTGCCAGGACGATGTGAGATAGCAGCCAGCCTGGGCCATTAGTGCCATGGTCATTTAAAACACCAGCCCGTTCAGGTTATTAGCGAGCCAGGGCAATTTGAGTGAACAACCTGTCCAGGCAATTAATGCCAAGGTGATTTAAAGTGCCACACCATTCATGGCACTGTCAATTAGCAAGGTGTCTTCCATTTTTACAAATGGGGCATGCAACTCCTTGGGCACTTTGGGGGACCTTCTTTAGAGGAAGGGGGATGTCCAGCTTTCTCATTCTGTGCACGAGGCAGGCTTCTGGACTTCATACCTATGGGCGGAGGCAATACCACATGTCTTAGTGACATTGGCTTCAGTGCCCAGTGGCATCTTGTACAAATGTTAGGCTACAGTGAGAGCCCTTCCCCATAGCTCAGAGCACATATTGTGATGCAGATTGCACCCCCCCCAAGAAAGCCAGGGTACCATTCACCAGCTTCTGTGGTGGTCCCATTGAGTACCAGAGTGTGCCAACTGCCTGGGTATCACATAGACCAGCCACACTCTTGGCATGCCAGAGGGGGTTGGGTGCCATCTCCCGTTTTCTGCAAAATCCAGCCTAGAAGCACAGATGACTCTGTGTTCTGGGGTGTTCCTGAAGAGATTAGAGCTGTTGTCTGTCACACACATTGTGATTGAATCTGGGGACGTTGACGGAAGGCACCAGCTTGCGCCAGCTGGCTCATGAGCACCCCTCTACTCTCCTGCCTGTCTCCGAGAGGAGTTCTTAGAGGGATTATCAGTGCTGGCTCCCTTCCAGGTCATCTGTGGAATGTGGGGTCAGGACCCATAAACTGGAGTGTGAGATGAGGGCTGTCCGCTCAGCGGCAGGCAGAAAACGTCAATCAACTTTATGCGGCTCTTCGACGTGTGGGTGAGCCAAAACAGCTTCACAGACCCTAAAATATTCTTACACTGCTGCTTATCATTCTGATAACTGTTCAGCATGTACAAAGCTGAGCCTGTCTGACAAAGCACATCCCATACAGTCTTTTATGAGACGCCTTGACTAATCAATCCCCTTCAACAGTGAAGTTTAATCCACTAATTTAAAAGCTGATATCAAACACATGTTCAGGCAATAGCACTAGGAACCCTACACCACCATTAAATAGGCAAGCCCCCATCTCCAAGGATTTACAAGTTAACTCCGCTTCTTCATCAAATCCTTTTGTGGTGCTCATCAGAAGTTCAATAAATTCTACCAGTTTCTGAGGAAAGGCATTCAAAGGGGACATCAGGAAGGAATGACAAGGATTTATGTCCGGAGCTAGGATAGAGGGTGAGCTGGACAAAGAGTCCTTGGTGGCTTCAAATATGATATAGAGAAAATTGAATTTTCTAGGATGCATTGAAAGCCCAGGTGTTGGAGCTCCGATCCGAGTGACTACGGCTAGCCCAGGTTGCTATGGTGAGAGCAAACAGCTGACCTTTCAGATGAAGGTCATTCAGAGGAGAAACTGAAGCAGCCCTGTAATGTTAGCTTTATGTGATATTTTCTATGTAGTACAGAGAGAGCTTTGCTAAGTATTCACACATAAATGGTGATTTTTAAGTGTGTGTGTGTACTGTGTGTGTGCGTGCACGTGCGTGTGCACATGGGTGTGCGCGCAGGCACACATATGGAGGTGAAAGAAAAACCTTGTGTGTTGGCCCTCACCCTTCTCCTCGAGATAGGGTCTCTTGCTCACTGCTGCCCATGCCAGGCTAGCTGGTCCTCGGTTTTCCAGGGCTCACCTGTCTCCACTGCCCATGTCACGACAGCAGCACTAGGATTGCAGATGTGTGCTGTGTGCCTGCCTCTACTTAGATTCCAAGAATCCAAACTCAGGTCCTCACAATTTAGGAAGTGATTTACTACCGTCAGGAGAAGGGACACAGTGAGGACCATGTGCATTAAGATACCCAAAGCTTGAGGACTTTGTCCTCACATTTCTTAACTACTCTTTGCCAAATCCTTCAAGACCAAATCAAGTATCATCCCTTCCTAGACAGTTTCTTCCAGTTTTTCCTAGAAACCAAAATTACTGCTTAATTTCCAAACAGCAATTATTTATTTCTACACTGTATTGCCAATAAGATTTGTGGGAAGCAAGCAGATTCGGACGTTTCTGTTTTATCTATAAACTACTGGATTCTTCCAAAGCTTACATTATTCTTGAGCATCCTCATTTCTCAGATTGACTCTTCAATTTTTTTTAATTTTTTTTTATTTTTCATTTATTTACTTACTTACTTTTTTTTTTTTTTTTTTTGAGACAGGGTTTCTCTGTGTAACAGTCCTGACTGTCTTGGAACTCGCTTTGTAGACCAAGATGGCCTCAAACTCACTGAGATCCGCCTGCCTCTGCCTCCTGAGCGCTGGGATTAAAGACATGCACCATCACTACCCGGTTGACTCTTCAATTTTTTAAATTACATTTGCTCATTATTTATTTGCGTGCACATGTGTCACAGCACAAATACAGAGATGAGAAGACAGCGTTAAGATATTGATTCTTTCCTTCCACCATTAGGCTCCCTGGTTTTCAGGCTTGGCAGCAAGCTCCTTTACCTGCTGAGCCATCTCACTGATCCAGACTGACTTCCAGACAAACATATAACAAAGCCCTAGTTAAGATGTGTCTTGGAGCCTGGTGGTCGTGGCACACACTTTTAATTCCAGCACTCAGGAGGCAAAGGCAGGCTGATCTCTGTGAGTTCAAAGCCAGCCTGGTCTACAAATCAAGTTCCAGTACAACCAAAGCTACACAGAAAAACCCTGTCTGGAAAAAAAAAAAGAGACATGTGTCTTGGTTTCCTATTTAGATTCGATGATGTATGATTGTAGCTATTTATGATCATGGGCCCGCTTTAATTATAACTTCCATAATGCCTATTGTAGAAAATTTTGATCCTTTCTTATATCTCAATATCCCTAGCATATTCCTCTACACATGTGCTGTTAAAGACTTTTAATAACATAGAATGGAATCTGTATACTAAATCTGTATACTAAACACAGTAAAACTCACTGGGGTAAAAGCAGGAAGTGGCTTCATTTCTCTTCAACCACTGCTTCCTAATGTCTTTGGACAGATATCCCTTTACTGTATCTTTGTGAATTCTCTGATTAAATATCTTCAAAGTCATTTTCATTGACAGGAAAACTCCCATTTTGATAGTTAAGATTCACATTCAGTTATTTAAAATCCGGTGTAGTCACATTTACATTTTTAACCGCAAGTTCAATTAAAAACTCCCTTGTGCTCTACTGTCAGGCCTAACACAGAGATGGGGAACCTGCAAATGGTTTGAAGGTCCTTAGTCTAATTTCCATGACACTACAATTCAAATAAGAGATTAGAGGTAACTTGGGCACATTGTACATGGTTAGTTCTACTGACTTCATGAAAACAGAAAACAAGATGGAGGTTTGGTTTAAACTATTTTGAATTGTCAAATTCTTCATGCACTTATAATGTTCTGGCAATGATAGAAAGTTTTAAGACTTTAATGAAGCAGGCATCAAATCCAAATATTATTGCAGCTCAGAGCTGAAGTATCCTTTGCAGGGAGAAGGCTAATAAAAATTTGTTTTGCGTTCTGAATTTGGAATTAGCATCTGACAATCCCCTTGGAATTATAACTCTTGCATTGTTACACACTAAATAGCTACACTTGTCTTGTTAATAAAATCATAGTAATTGAGTAGCGTTTTCATTAAGATGGGAGTACGGTTCATTTTGAAGACAGATGAAAAAAAGCAACCTAGAAACGCCATAGGAGTTCTGCTCTTCCGTTCAGGTGGCACAGGATCCATATTAATGGGAAGTTGTTTTGAACAAACATAGCAGCAAAGCCACCCCTTGGGGTCAGCACGCCAAGTCTCTGCTTTGGAGGTTATCTGTGTTCTTCAGTCTCTGGACTGCCTCATTAGCTGGCAGAGTGGCTGTACACGTCTATGTTAGAGACCCACAGAGCATTTTCCTGTAGGTGGAACTGCCTCAGTCTGGCAGATCATGTAGCAGTAGAAGTAGGCAGAGATTCAGTAAAGATGTTACCACTCCACAGTGAAGAATTAGAGAAACTTCACACATCATACCAAGCAAATCAGCAAGCAACAGATCCTTAATGTTATAAAAACCCTGGCACAGAATTCAGAACCCAGGTTTGGAAATGGGTTTTCCCTCTCTGAAAAAAGAAAGAAAGAAAGAAAGAAAGAAAGAAAGAAAGAAAGAAAGAAAGAAAGAAAGAAAGAAAGAAAGAAAGATCAGGATAAGGGTCCTGTTCTGCAAAAAGGCCATCAGGAGGTGACACGGCCTGATAGACTGCATCCATAAAAATCATTTTCAGAATATACTCAAGCTTGGTGTGCATCCTCTGGACACAGGGCCTTGCAGGGCATGATTCTGGTTGCTGAGGAAGACCGGAATATCTTGCTGAGTTCTGTATATCTGAACATCAGGTAACCCCTTCCCTAAAAAGTAGAGGAAGTTGAAGAGAAAGTACCACTTTTAACTCAAAGTAAGAGCCCTTGTTTTGTTTGTACAGACCCTCTGCTTAGAATGAAGCCAGGCAGGCTGAGTGGAAACTGGATGGTTGCTGAGCAGTTGGTGTATCTACAGAGACCTAAATACTGCTCCAAGGTCCCCCATACCATGCTTCCTTAGCTATCAGAGTATTTGAAGACACTTGCTGATCAGGGTCCTGAGCACAGCATTGATTAGAGAGAACGTTTTAAACAAGTGTACGCTATTGTGTTCACACCTCAAAGTCTCAAAAACTTTAGCTGTTTTCTTATGAAGTATTTATTTACTACCATAATTGCTGTTGCCGGACAAGGGTAGGTGTATTGATTATTTATTCCAAGAAACAGACTCAAATTCTGAGATTGATGTTCAAATGCATATTGGTAGGTGAGAGAGAGAGAGAGAGAGAGAGAGAGAGAGAGAGAGAGAGAGAGAGAGAGAGAGACTGAGACGTAGCTGAGAGTTGAGTTGGTCTGTGACAGAGGGGGCTCAGCTGTCTGGAAGACCCTTCAAAAACATTCTGAGCCTAAGGGGTCTGTCATCCTCTGTCCTGCACTGATTTCCCCCTTCTCAGGGTGGGGTGCAACCCTTGCTGAAGCATTCCCATCAGCTGAAGGCAGTTCCTTGAGAGGCACTCAGCTGTGAGTGCTTTAAGGGCAGGCAATGACCTGTCTGTCTACAAATGGGCTCTGAGTCTCCACTTAAGGTGTACAAGGATTCTGACTTCCTCCTCTTCCACAAAGAAGCTTGTAGCTCAGGGAGGGGACAAGCATAAACTTCAACACATCTTAGAAGAAACTCAGGCAAAATGGTGTGAAGCTCAGAGGTTTTTAACTGGGGCCATTCGCAAAATCGAGAGATGCTCATGAAGCCTGCAAAGCAGCTGGATAAAGTATTTCACCACGTGTGTCATGTGACATGGAAGGGGTCATTGGGCATGTTGAGTGACATGGAAGGGCCAGATAAGCTAGGGAAAGTTTGGGGACAGTGCTTACGGAAACAGTCCGAGGACGGACTAGACATCACTGGATTTGGCTGGGATTTTAACTGAGACCAAGAACACATGAATTGGGAATATGCACTCTGCGTCTGGATAGTTCTGACTTGGCTGAGAGTTTGGGGGGCTCTGTCAAGCACTCATTCATCTTAGCCTTACCCATTCTGTAAATGCAGGACAGGACCTGTCTAATTAATTTGCTAAGTGTTAGTGAAAAGCAAGACGCTATTACTGGGACAGAGTAGCAGACTACATTCTTTGCCTCGGGCATATGATACAGGTGGGGTCAGAAATGCAACAGGACATGGGGAAGGAAAGTGGAAAATACTGTTTACAGGAGTATGGGTTTGGAGATCTGAGTTAGAGCTCACCTATTTCCTAGCAGTGTGGTTTGGATAAGAGCCATGAAAAATCTAGAGATTAGCTTTCATTACTAGAAACGGCTTCCATTCCTCTTGCATATAAGGAAAGGATATTTCTAAATTTCTTGGCTCATGAAGATATACAAGTTTTTAAAGACCAAATTACATAGCTCTGAAACTTTCTACTTAAACAACCAGGTACTTAGTTCCCACTGTTTCATTCAAAAGCCCAGATTCTTAACTGTGGGTACAGAACCCACATGGTGGAGTTTGGAGAATCTCAAACACACATGCACACACCACACACACACACACACAAACACACACACACACGCGCACACGTGCATGCCTGCACACACACAGGCAACCATGAAAGGCTTATGGCAGTTGTTGCCTGTGTTGCACTCTGTGACATCACTGCAGTCTCATTGTGAACACACAATGTGAACACTTGGCAGTGTGTGCACTGTTATGAGACTTCTGTATGTTATGACCTGTAGTTTTTTAACTGTAGGTATAATACTTTCTGCTCTTACAGAAACAATGGCTTGCCAGCTGGGCAGTGGTGGTGCACGCCTTTAGTCCCCGCACTCGGGAGGCAGAGGCAGGTGGATCTCTGTGAGTTTGAGGCCAGCCTGGTCTACAGAGCAAGTTCCAGGTCAGGCTCCAAAGCTACAGAGAAACCCTGTCTCAAAAAAAAAAAAAAAAAAGGAAAGAAAGAAACAAGGGTTTGCCTATGGAAAATGAGGATGTTTAAGTGATCCCTACCATCATTTCAGGGAAGCGCCACATGAGTGGATCTTTGGGCAGGAGAGCATTTGAGTGTTTGATTTTTAAAGTTGATGCTTTTTTTGTTGACTTGAGCTTCATAAAAATGTTATTAAATGAGTTTAGACTTGGGACTAGGACAGAATTCTCAGCCATTTTTGTCATGGTCTTAAGCATAGTTCTGTCATCTTGTGTCACTATGTATTTAGGTGAGTCAGTGCTCTCACATTGATGATCATAAAATCAGCTAATATGCTGATCAGCTCTGAAAGCTGCTGTAGATGTCCTACATGCTGCAATATCAAATATTCAGCCGAGATTTGGCTTTTATACAAAATAGTCTATCCATCTCATTACTATGCACATTTCCTTTCATCTTTAATAAATACCAAATTATATATATTTAAAATAATTGTTTGAGAAACTTTTCTTTTTGTTTAGTATTAGTAAATTTTTCTTTTTCTAGTATTTTATAAAGCTATATGCTTAGGGTCATGTAAACTTTTACTGAGTGGAGCCTGGAGAGATGGCTCAGTAGTTGAGATGACTGCTCATGCTGAAGACTCGGATTCAGTTCCAAGTGCCTATATTGGTAGCTAACAATAGCTGTAACTGTAGTTCGCAGGGATACAATTCTGTCTCCTGGCCTCTGTGGGTACCTGCACACTCACGGTTCACAAAAACTCACATAGGCACACACAGGCATACATTTAAAAAATCTTTTTAAAAGTGTGGAGTGAGAAATCAATGAGAGTAGAAGAGTTTAGGAAGCCCTTATATAAAGTGCGGACCCCACCGATGACTTTCAATCTTGAGTCTGCATAGTCTTTCTATGTTTCTTCTGTCCTGTTACCTTTGAAGGGATATAGGATCTGCCAGACCACTCAAGGATGACTCATGGTGGCCACTGAGATCATGAGGACTTCCAGAGCTGTGGGTCTCTCCTAGGAATGGAAGTCTAAGGTTCAAGCATGTATGGGGTAAGGGGGCTGGAGGCAAAGCAGAAGAGAAACACAAGACTTTGGTAATTGCGTTAATGGAGCTTTGGACATCAAGCTTCTTTGTGGCGCTCTCTGGAGACCCCAGTGTAGAGATGGTCAAATGAAGTCTTAGCTCCCACAGCTAATCTATGGAACAGCCAGGTCCATCCCTAGATAACCCTCCCACCTCCATCATAGGGGCGGGACAAGGTTGCTTTGTCTCTTTTCCTATCATTTTCTCAGTGCTGTTAGAGACAGGGCCTCCACCAGGTGGGTCACACAGGAGGACAGAGCAGTCTGCTGCTCTGCCTGCACTCAGTTCTTTGGGTCTAAGAAAATGGCTATGTTTAGAATCTCAACCTCCGGCACGCAGCTTCTGTTACTTACTCTCATCTCAGATCCGAAATATTCTCAGAAGCATGGGTCTGTCGGTCTCAAACTCTCCGACCATGAAGCACAGAAGCTCAGAGCCAGTGCAAGGACCGATAGGGAATAGAGACCAGATCAATGTCTCAGCCCACAGCTAAAGTGCATTTGCAGGCACTACGGTCTCCCCTGACACCATTATTGTGCTCTGTTCTTTTGTTGCTTGCAGCAATCGCATCTTGGAACATCTTTATTTCAGCAGATTCGCTTTGCCTGGCTTTTGTACTGCTAAAATGTCCACTGAGGCACTTTCCCATAATCCACATGGATGGCCTGGTGATAGGAGACACTAGCAGCTCCTTATGCAGCAGGTCAAAGAGATGCTCAGACTTAAATAACTTATTATCTGGCTCTTATTAGCCTTATCATGATTAATGGTATCCTAGAGACAACTCAGATCTCAAAGTACCTGTCCTTCCTCTCCCATAGCCTTCCAGGGAAAAATCCCTCTCTAAAGTCTAAGATCTTAGAGTGGACCAAGAAGGTGATGGTGGAATATCTAGTGTCACAAACACAGGTAGCTGTGAGGATCATCGTGTGTGTGTGTGTGTGTGTGTGTATGTGTAACTACTGATACAAAAATAAGAATGTGTGGAGAAAGATTGATGAAGTTATGAGTGAACCTATTCCTGGGAAAATTGTGAAAGTAGTAATAATGGTTATAAAGACTAACAGTGTTAAGTATGAAGTCTTAAAAATGGATTAAACAAGATAGTGGAGGTCAATGAAGTCAGAGAACACCCCTAGGTTCCTACCTAATACAATGGAAATGTCATATGATACTTTTTACACTGGGTTATTCAGAGAAAGAATAGTGATGTCAAAAAAAGTTTGTACATATTAAGTGTCCGCATGGGCCTGCTACATTTTTAATCTGCCATTGATTGGCTCTGATGAGTGAGGCTCCCAGATACAGAGGAATGTTGCTGTGTTCCTGGGAAAGCGTCTAGAAGAACAGAACCCTTACTCAAACAACATTCTACTTCCTGTATGTCATACCTTGGCATGCTCCTTCTGAAACTCTAGCTGAAGGTTTTCTATATGCCCAGGAGCAGTGCTTCCTTTTTAAGATTAATTTATTTTTACTTATGTGTGTGCATGTGTATCTGTGTATGCGTGTCCTAGCTAGGATTACAATTGCTGTGATGAATCACCTTGACCAAGATCAACTTGGGGAGGGTAGGGGTTTGTTTATTTGACTTATGCTTCCACAACACTGTTTGTCATGATGGAAGTCAAGACAGGAACTCAAACAGGACAAGATCTTGGAGGCAAGAGCTGATGCAGAGGCCATGGAGGGGTGTTGCTTGCTGGCTTGCTTCTCATGGCTTGCTCAGACTGCTTTCTTGTAGAAACCAGGACCATCAGCCCCAGGATGGCCACACCCACAATGGACTGTCCTCCTTAATCAATCACTAATTAAGAAAATTCTCTACAAGCTTGCTTATAGCCCGATCTTATGAAAGCATTTTGTCAACTGGGGTTCCTTCCTCTCTGATGACTCCAGATTGTTTCAAGTTGACATAAAACTAGCCAATGCAGCCACACAGAGAAGAAATCAGATATCCTGGAGGTGGAGTTACAGGTTACACTATGAGCCACCTACCATGGGTAGAGGGAGCTGAACTGGGCTCCTCTGAGATAGTAGTGTGGGCTCTAAACTGCTGAGCCATCCCTTCAACCCCAGAGAGGTGGATCTGTCTGCTATTTCCTGACCCTTGTTCTTGAGTTTGTTGTCTCCTCAATTCCTTCTACATATCTGCATCCTTTTTTTTAAATTTTCTATGAGGGAGCTGTAGCAAAGCACATGAGGGTTGTACTTGGGGTCAAATGCCCCAATGGGTTCTGCCTTTTCCTTACTAGATATCCAGCTTCTTTGGCTATATTTTCTTTATTTGCTATATGGGATAGTTCACCTATCTATACTTTCATTGACCTATGCAGTTGCTATGAGAGTAAGTATGATAATCTTTGTGAAGCTCTGTAATTGTTATTTTCTTGGACTTCCAGCTCCCAAATAATAACATAAAGACTTCTTATTAAATATGAAAGCTTGACCTTAGCTTTGGCTTGTTCCCAACTGGATCTTAAAACTTAAATTAACATATTTATATTGATCTACATTCTGTCATGTGGCTTGTTAGCTTTCCTCTATACTGTATGACTTCCTCTGCGTTTGGCGGGCAAATTACCCACATCTCAGATCCTTCCTCTGAGTTCCTCTCTCTCCCTGGAAGTTCCGCCTCTCCTCTCCTGCCTAGCTACTGGCCACTCAGCTCTTTATTAAAGCAATCAGAAGGTGCCTTAGGCAGAGACACATCTTTACAGTGTATGAAAAGATCATCCCTCAACCAAGCTCGGCATACACAAGGCTTGCTGTACACATTAGGCATTTTATTCCCTCTTGCCCTTATTCTTCCATGTATTTTATTTCAAAAAGCATGCTTAAGTATTTGAGACAAATACGCTACAATAGGACAGAAAGTTCACCAGAAAGAAATGCTTAGGGTTTCAGTAGACACAGGAGGGCTGAGCCCAACTAAGGCTCTTTCAGAAACTGGGTCAAGCTATGCACATTTATTTATGTAGAATTTCTTTATACATTTATTTATACTCAGGAGCCTCTGGTGTCCCTTATATTTTAAAATATTAATTTAGCTGGGCTCATAATCCCTCCTGTGAGATGAGAGAGATATAATAAAAAGAGAAATGAAGGAAGATGAGTGAGAGAGAAGGAAAAGAGAGTCATGGTCACTTGGGCACAAGCAGACAAGCAGAAGAGGAAGAGGAAAGAGAAAGGAGGTGGAACATGGGTAGCTGTGATGGGGTTTTCATTCCATAATTGGAAGTGTCCTGGCCTCCTGTGAAAGCAGACAGGAGAAGTGTTGCCCAAGGCTGTTTGGTTTGTGAAATAGGTCAGATATTTAGAAACTAAATAGTACCAGTCTTCAAGTCTAGATTTAAAAATACCTGAAGACCATATTTTATTTTAGATGATCATGAACTAAGTTGAAATGGAGGCTGTGGGTCTTTGTAGAGCTATCCAAGACAGTGCCTAAGCCCTGAGTCCACTGGCATCTCTATTAGTTATGTGTATGCATGTTGTGAAAATGTTCAACTCAACCAAAGTTTATTTTGGCTCATGATCTCAGAGGGCTCAGTCCATTCTGATGAGTCCATTCTGATGGCATGATGAAACAGCTCCATGGCAGGGAGGCAGGTAGGGATGCTCTTCACACTTGAGCTAGACCAGAAAGGAGAGAGTTAGACAAGAACTTTCAAGGCATGTCCGCATTATCTCACTCCCCCTGGCTGGCCACACATCCTGAAGGTTCCACAACCTCTTAAAACAGCATTTACAGCAGTTAGAAGTCAAGTAACTAAAAGGAGCCCTTGGGAGCTATAACAGCTTTGAATAATAATAACATAGTCCTTCTGTAAGGATTTTAAAAAGGCTTTCTTCTATAAATAGGTCCGAATGATGGAAAAGACGTGGCCATGTGGAAAAAGGTGATTGTGTAGCCGGGTAACTCGTGTGAATTAAAGAGAGTATGTTGGTCATTTTTCCATCGTCATGACAGAATGTCTGACGAAAATCCTCAAAGGAGCAAATGCTTATTTTGGCTTACAGTTTGAGGTGCTGTTCATCATGGTGGAGAAGGCATGGCAGCAGGAGTGTGAGGCAGCAGGTTCCCTTGATTCAACATCCAGGAAGCAGAGAAGGATTGGTACATGGTGCTTCATTTGCTTGCTCTTTCAATCAGTCTGAGCCCCTAGCGCGTGGGATGGTTTCACCCCATTCAAGATGACTTGCCTCTTCTCTTCCTGCAATCATTCTCATACACACACCCAGATATGCACTTCTACGGTGATTCCTAGTCCTGTCAAGTTGGCAGGGAAGTTGAACCATCACAAAGAGATAAGCACAAGTGGGTTTAGCATACTCAGGTATGATTTGCTTGAGGGCAATGAGAGTCTGCTATTGCCAGACTAGAGTCTGTTTTTCTGGACTTCTGAGACTTAGTGTCCATCAGTACAAAGTCTCCTGTTGAGATGTAGCATATAGATGCCCTCCCCAAGGCTTCAGTAGACACAGACAGGGAGTATCTTAAAGGAAAAGCTCATTAGCCCACAGTCATTCATTACTTCTTTGAGATGTTCCTTCACGTGAGTAAGTGGCAGTTGGTGTTCAGGATCCCTGAGTTGAAGTCCCAGGTCTGCCATTCACGTTACCAGCAATTGGGTGAACTGCTTCATGTCTCAGAATCTGATCTCTCATCTTTAAAGTGAGCCTTTGGTGTATGTTTCACTGGTATCAACCAGAGTCGCCCTTGAGCTCTGCCGATGGTCATGGTAGAAGATGCCTCTTATTTTGACCTGCCCTGTCAATCATGGGTGATAAAGATGATATCACTGCCCTTTTGTTTGTTGTTGTAAGGGTCTCAAACAGAAATAATGTTGGTATAAGGGCTGAGTAAACCCAGTATCTGTAGATGTTAGGATATTACTGGTAGCTCGAGAAATGAAAGGAATTATTTAAGCTATGTTGAAGGATATAGTAGAGCTTCACATGCATGTTACTCTTTGTATATGTGTATCTGCCAGTCATCTGTCATTTACCTATTTGACATCTATCAATCATCTATTATCTATTTATCATCTACTGATCTATATATCTACCTATCATCTATGTACCTGCTATATAACTTATCTATCTACACAGCCACCCATTACAACTCAGTACTTATTTATATCATTGTCATATTAATATCCATATCCATTATTGGATGATATCACTTAAGAGCTCAGGTGCCACGTCTGTCTCTCACTTAGCAAGCTCTGTTTGTTGAGTACAGTACTATGTCATGCCTTCATAGTAGGGCACTAGAGAGGGAACCTGCTGACTATCATCTCTGATATCTCTCTTCTCACCTGAAATTCCTTGTATGACAACAGCTTAGCAATTTTTGTTATTGAGGTCAAATTCATGTACCATAAAAACCCATAATGTGCCTGATTCAGTGTTCTTTTTAGAACGTGCAAGTAGCTGTGTGACTGTCACCCCTGTTTCCAGAACGTTTCCTACTTCCCCTAGGACCTTTCCCCCACTTCTTCCCGTCCCACCTTCTGTTTCTACAGATTGGTCTATTTGGGGTGTTTCAAACGAGTGGAATAATATAACATAGTCTTTTGTATCTTATTTCTTTGAATTAGCATTGTGGTCACAAACCTTATCCACTGATATCAGAGTTTCTTTCTTGTTCTGTGGCCCTAATAATGTTCCATAGTATGTTTTTTGTCTACTCATCAGTAGATGGGTATCAGGCTAATTCCTCCTTGGAGCTATATGTGTTCTTCACTGACTATCTACAGTTTTTATGTAGATATGTGTTATCAGTTCTTTGAAATATATCCCCAGGAGTAGAATCACTGCCTTATCATTTTCTACTATTTCATAGGACCTTTCTACTTCGTTTTGTTGTTATTTCCGTTCTGTTTTCATTTAGCTGGGACATTTCATTTTCACTTTGAGACGAGGTCAGAATCTTGTCATTACCTGATGTGCCTTGCTGTGCCTGTGGGCTAGCTGACTGCAAACTGGGCACATGGACTCCCTGAACAATGGGAGTCTCCTTTTGTAGGCGGCTATTGATGGCAGCTAGGGCTATTCCTAAGTGTTGGCAGCGACACAGACAGGGCTAGTCCTTTCATTCCCCACTGCTTACTGTTACTACATTTATTTCCAGCAAGTCTCTGAAGAACCATCCTAAAGATGGCTCAGTGAGCACTGACTCCTCAGTGAACAGCACGGAGACAGCCTCACTGCATGGTAAGGCTGGAGATGTTTGTTTCTACAAAATCTCCTCTGGAAGTTTCTTTCTCATCACAGCAATAATGGAGGAAAGTGGAGGTGGGTCCAGTGGGGTGTGCTGATGGTCAGATGCTGCTCAGTTGTCAGCAAGTCCAGTCCTGTGCTGGGGAATCATAATGTCTGGTGTCCAGATAAAAGGTTCCAATCAATGAGGAGAAACTTGCCCAGGCAATGGAAAGGCTTTTGCTGCGTCTGTCAGAGGTTGGAATGCAGTCATAAAGGAAAGAACAAAAAACGCGCTTGCCAATTCCCCGAAAGGCCTCTTTTCAGCATTGACGTTCCTGGAGCCGGGGCCTGGGGACCACAAATGTCATCAAATAGGTTATTAATGTTTCAAAGACTACAGAATCATAAAGTTAAACATGGAGAGTAGCTATTAAGCCTTCTAATCCTTCAACTGCTGATGCCCGCCTCTTCCTCTTTCCCCTCTACCCTAGCAGGTAGGTTGTCAGGTCTGCTTTGAAACAATGCCCATGACTGGGCTTCCTCCTCTGCTTCAGTTGTCTCTGGTGAGATTTGACAGGAAATTGGCCAGAGAGCTCCTAAATCAGTAACATGAGAGGCGGAAGTGAGGGTGTTCTGGTGTGCCACTCAATAGCAAGGCAGTACCTGCTGGGGACAGAGCAGCTGGAACTCTCAGCTTCAGAGACACTGTCAGTGGCAGGCAGTGAGGTGCCACATCTTTTATTTATTTTGGATCCGGACCTGCTCCTGCTTGGGGACGACTGTTGTAGGTGTCTACCCCCTGGTTTAATGTGAAATGTGCCTGGTGATCCATTTTTTTTGTGTTCTCTAGCTTGTGTAAGAGTATGAAAAGTCCAATATTAGCAATTCTTTGCCTGGGTTAATATTTGATTCTCTATTAGGATGAAAATACTCCCGAGAAAAAGAATGCATTATAGCTGCCTGAAATCTGCCTCAATTTTTGTCTTTGCATCAGGCACTTTCCAGACAGCAGCTTCCGAGGACAAAGTTAGATGGAACTGGGGTGGGAGCAGAGTGGTGGGGTGGAGAGAAAGTCAGTCTTTCGCAGATTACATTCTCTCCTGAGCTCATACGTCTGGGAGGCAGAAGGTACTTGCTGGAGAAGAGGCCCCCAGCTGGGAAGGGCAAGTTCATGCTCACCTTTGGCTTCATACCCTCTGCATCCAATTCTGCAGTCAGTTCTCAGCCCCCACGTTCATGCCCACTACAGCCAGCTGGTCTACGATGCGCCCTGAGGTGAACACCAGGGCTGAGTCTGCATCCTGCTTTGCTGACCTGCTGCCCTCTGCCTGGAGGAAGAGTGCACATCCATCAGAACAACCCTGTGCCTCCATTTCATCTTGAATCTTGATCAAATCTCCAACTACTCCACACTGATGAACCTGTAGCAGGAGTCGGGGTTTGCAGAAAATCAGAAGCCCTGGTGCGATGCTTTATCCAAACAAACAGACAAACCTCTCTCAGCCCTCCCCCTGCCCCTGCACATTTATAACCAGAAACTGTAAATAGTGACTTTACAGGCGAAGGGAGCTTAGATGATGTCATTAAGGCCCTCGAGATGTGAAGAGCGTCCTTGCTTACGCAGGTGGACTGTATTTATGACAATCCTGAGAGGGTTACATTTCCCAGCTGTGAACAGAGACGTGGTGAGGGGAGATGGGTCAGGCTGAGAGGTTTGGTACTGGGGACAGATGGGGTGGGAGACAGCAAATGCTTAAGAAGGGAAAGGATTCTCCATCAGAGCATCCAGAGAGGAACACAGTCCTGCTGGCATCTAGATTTCTAGCCCAGTGAGACCCATATTGGATTTTTGACCAAAGATCTGTAAGCCAATACATCTGTGTTGCTGTAAGCCCCTGGGTGTGAGATAGTGAATTGGAGAAGTAATATAAAAACTAACATTCATAAGAATGAAATAAAACAATCCTCCAGCCTCCATGTTGCTCACCCCATCCTCTTTGGCCACTCTCAGAAAGACTCTCACAATTTCCTCTTCCAGATCCATTCTCGTTCAACTCCCTACCAACTCACACATTTCTACTCTGCCCTTTGAGATTTATTCTTAATTGTGAACAAGTGCATATCTGTGCACTCACATGTGTGTGAGTGCCAGAAGAAGCCAAAGGAGGGCATCAGAATTCCTGATTTGGAGGCGGATGGCTTTGTGCTGCCCTATTAATGGGCACTGGAGACCCAACTCAGATCCTCTACAAGAACAGCAATTGCTCCTGGCCAGTTAGCCGTCACTCCAACTCCTACTCTGCCCTCTGAAAATGTATTTAATAAGTCAGAATAGAGTTTGTTTTCAACACTTACTAATGCATCATTTTGTCTGAGAGCTTGCTTACTTTTCATCCATTCTAAAACACTTGAGTTTTGCCTATATGGAAACTCAGGCCTGAAGAGGTCTGGTGACTTTCCCAGAGCAGCACAGTAGGGAGTGTTGGAAGGGGATCTGGGCATAGATCCGTAGCCTGTGTGGCTGACCTCTATTGCAGCGCTTCCCTTTCAGACAGACCTTAGGAAACAGCTCAGTGTGGTATGAAGGAGAATTAGATGGAAAGAGGATCCTGTGGTTTATTCTGCAGCTCTAATTTTCTATTTTCTGATTGCTGTCTGGTGAGCCCAGGTCACCCTTGAGCTTCTAATTTGCAGGCTCTTCTCGTCTTTGACACCTGCTATCCACTAGGGGCTTTTGTGTTTTGTAGCAGATGTATCTGTCCTTCCTGCTTTATAAGTCTTTCCTCTGGTATTTTTTTAAAACCATCACTCAATCTTCACACGGCAGATCCACTTCTGAAATATCAGCATTCAGCGTCTTGTCCATTGCATGGTGTCCCCTCTTCTTCTAGCTCTCTCCATGTTCCTTCAACATCTGCTATTCTAGAAGGCCTTCCATCTCTTGGTCCCTCCCTTTCCAAGTCTATTGGCCCCATCGTGACCCTCCTAGATGCACATTAGCTTTGTGTTTCTCGCTGTAAACAGCTAAGCACAGAAGCTCAGTGGTATGGTGGACGAGGTCTGTGTTGGCCAGGCACAACCAGGTTTCAGAATCATGCTCAGTAGTACCTGGACCACTGAAAGACCGTTCATGGCTACAGCTCTGTGTACCACCCTCTTCTGTTTCCACCCTGTGCAGCTTGCATTCCTCAGTTGTCCATCACTGTAATACCCAAGGTAAACAAAGTGGAGAAAGGTTTGATTCAGCTCGGTTTCCGTGATTTCAGTCCATATTTGCTTGGCCCTGTCACCTTTGTGGCAAGGCACAATATTTTAGTAGAGGTCATGGGAGGAGAAGCTGCCTATCACATGGCATCCAGAAAGTAAAAGAGAGTCAGGAAGGGGTCAGGACCCCAAAGTCCCTGTCAAGGTCAGTCTTTCTCCCACTATGCCCCATTTCCTAAAGGTTTTACCACTGCACAACAGTACCACATTTAGAAGTATTTGGGGGGACATTTAAGACCTAAAATATAATACTTCTAATCCCTGTAAATGTACTCCAATATGCATAAATCCAACAGTCTTTCTTCAACATGGAGTACTGGGTGCTGATTCTAATGTGATGAAAACCAAGACTCTTTTAAGCTGGATACAGCCGCTTATGCTTATACTCCCAGCATTTGGGAGGCTGAACGGGGTAGAGTGCCAGGACTCCAAAGCCAGTCTGGGTTACATGGCATGTCCAGGATACCCGCTCCAGAGTGAGATCCAGTCACAGAAACAACCCCAACCAAAAACAATCGCAACAGCAATAATGTCAATAAAAAAAAAAAACAAAATAAATCAACAAACAAATCAGGACTCTGGGTTTCCCTCTCTCTCCTTCTTCTTCCCCTCAACAGTGTGTGTGTGTGCATGTGTGTGTACATGTGTGAGTGTCTGTGTGTATGAGTGTGTGTGTGTATGTGTTTCTCTGTGTGTGTATGTCAGTGTGTCTGTGTGTGTATGAAGTAGAGAGGAGAGAGAGAAGAGAGAGGGAGAGAGAGAGAGAGGGAGAGCAAGAGAAAGAAAAAGAGAGAGAGTTACACTTTGGGGGATACTTTCTTATGTAGCCTAGGTTTGCCTCAAACTTGTTCTGCAGCTGAGGTGACAGAGATCTCCTTCGGAGGATGGCCACCGCCCTGCAATGCAAAGAAAGTCTAGTGTCCCTCTGTATTTCTATCCCCATCTCTTCCTGTATTCCTCCTGCCTTCTACTCACATGGCAGCAATGTCAACTGTCAATCACTCCTGAGTGTATAGTGTGGGAGAAGTCTGACTGAGATGGGAGACTTCCCACCTAGTTTAAGCTCCTGGGTGAGGAATTCTGTTCCTTCTTTTGCTGGGGCTTAACCCTTATGGTCTCCTACAGATGTCACTGTGTGCCAAAAACATGGCTGCTCCCCACATAACTCATGTACCCACACAGTGAGCACCAGCGAAGCTGTAATCGGGCAGCCCAAGAAACGTTAAGGTTGGAGAAAATCACGGAGGGAATTTCCGCAAAAAGAGGGAAAGACCCCATTGTAGAGTTTGTCTTCCAGAGCTCACTCAGTCTTGGGTGAAAATAAACTAGATTTTTATTAATTTCATCATCAGTGACTTCTCAGTCATGTAAGTTAATCTTGAGTCTTCCCATCATCTTTCATATTCCCACACATGCTGCTCTATGGGTTAAGTGGTAACCACTGGGTACACACTTCTTCATCTCATTTGCCTCTAGCCAGAAACCCACCTATATCCCCACTTCAGTCTAGTGTGATTTCTCTTTTCCTTCCTGGACTACTAAGCCCTCCCCTACTGTACACACTCTCTGGCTTTTAGATTTTACCTTGCCTGGGATCAGGAGCAAAGCCATGACTTCATGCATACAAAACAACCACTCTGCCTCTAAGTCATATCCATGTTCCCAGCTCTTTCTCTCCACAGAGCTAAACGGGACAGAGCTTGCCTGGGGAAACACGGCCCTTCGACTCCTTCTTCCTCTCACAACCAGACTTCTGTCTTCACAAGTTAATTCCAACACTGGGTTCAGCTTCTGCCCGCTGCATCCCTTTCCCTACCAATTCCTGACAACCCCTCCAACAAAGGTCACCAATGACCTAAATGCCAACCCCAGTAAGTGATTTCCAGCCTTTGCCTTAATGCCACTCCCTGCTGCATGTGATGTAATCTTCTAAATGTGTCTCAAATTGTTTCCTTTTTCCTCATCCTGTGGCCACGTCAAGCCCTCTTTTAATCTCCCCCAAATGGTCTTAATAGTTCCCTCAGTTGCCTCCATGCCTTTCATTTTACCCACATATTCCCACGTTTATTAAAGTTATTTTTCTAAAACAGAACACAGCCAAGCCACTCTCCCACTTAAAATCTTTCCATTGTTTCCTATAACCTCCTAGAGGGATTCACGGCCTTCAGCATGGTGCAGAGGCTTTACATGCTGGGGTCTCTCCGCCCTTTCCAGTCTTGTCATCTTCTGTCTCCACACAGACCCAGCCCCTTGTGGTTCACTAATATACTGTGTTTTCCATCCCACACATAAGCCGGTCCCAGGGCAGTCTTCCATGTTCTTTATCTCCTCTTCCTCTGTCCTGTGTGGTTCTTACTTTGCCCATTTACGTTACTTTACACAAGACTTTCAGGTTCCTTATAGGCAAACCAACAGTCTACCCATTCTTAGTCAGTAGATAGCTAATAAGTAAGCAAATAGGTGGTGTGAGGGACTCCATGGAGACTGATTAGGCAGCAAACCACACCCTTGAGTGAGAGCCTATGCTACAACATCCCAGACAGTCTCCGCCATGTGGTCTTGACCTTCCGTGTTGGCATTTAACCTATTGATGCTCTCTGGTATTCAGGAAACAGCGCCTTCTCACGCTTGGCACCTGTCTCCTTTATAGCTTTTACCAAAGACTTGCTCGGCTTTTTATACATTTCTCTTTGCTCTTCTCCTCAGAATCGAGTTTTGCAAAGCAAGTTGAGGAATTCCCACTGAAAGATCTTCATCGATTCATGCTGCCTTCCTTATTTATTAATGGGACTACTTTCTCCTTGATATCTCTTTCCCCTTCTGATGCATTTGTAAAAGCCCTGCTCCCTGCTTTAACCCCATGAATGAGATTAGCTGAGCCTTTGAGCTTCCCTCTCTCTCTCCCTTTCCTTTCCTTTCACTCCAGCTGGGATGCATTTCTGTCTCCTCCCCATACCCTCCTTCTCAGCCAAATTTTCAAATGGTTTTTAAATCTTCATATTGATTCTGGAAGACACCAAGCTATTGGCTTGGAACCATGATACTTTGCTCTTTGTTAAATGACCTTGGCTCTTGCTAATATCACAGTTGTTAAGAATGCTATCTTAGAGCCAGCCTACTGGGACTCAGATCTGAGTGTTACCACTTACCAACCAAGTCACTTTGTTCAAACTTTTATGCCTTAATTTCCTCTACTGCAAAAACAAACAAACCAACAGCCTTGCTAAAACCTACTTGTTGGAGCTGTTCTGATGACTGATATCACTGAAAACTGCACCACATCAAAGGAGGGTCTGGCACAGAGTGGCCCTTCATGGGCATCAGTTCTTCCTATTGTCCATTCTTCACCTCCTTTTGCATGCACAGTGAGTTTCCTGGTTGGTTAGCATCAAGCACTGGGCCATTATCTCCGCTGTACAGAACACATTTCCGGGCAGTGTATAGTGTGTGTATAATGACAAGAAGATGAGCGTGGGCATCAACAAAAGTCAGACTCTGATTATAGACCCTAGGGATTATAAGACAAGAGAAATGTAAGTTAGCTTTTGTCCTTGGGCAGTGTGACAGGTACTTCACATATTTGCTACATATAATACCATTTATTACATAAGAACATATAATATTGTATATTATATATGAAACCATATCTGCATATTTTGTAGATGAGCAAATGGAAATTCAGGAAGGTCAAAGTTCTTGCCAGGGTCTCATGCAGTAAGTAGTGGAGGAACCGGAGCATGGTTCTGTTCCACTGTATATCCCTTAACTGCATAGCTATGCTCTACTTCAAATAAAGGTTTCGCTACCAAATTCTGTCATCTGGTATATGATCATTGCAATAAGCAACTGGAGCCAGGCATGCATTGTTTCCATAGAAGCTACTGGAGCCAGGCATGCATTGTTTCCATAGAAGCTACTGGAGCCAGGCATGCATTGTTTCCATAGAAGCTACTGGAGCCAGGCATGCATTGTTTCCATAGAAGCTACTAGAGCCAGGCATGCATTGTTTCCATAGAAGCTACTGGAGCCAGGCATGCATTGTTTCCATAGAAGCAAGAGCTGGGAGGGTTCTGACACAACCGAGGAACTGTAGAATTGAGATGAAGGGGTCTGAGCATAATTCCTACAGGTCCCAGTGGACATCATGGGGTCTTGTCATCTGCAGTGGCTCAGTAGCTTCTGTGTAGACACATGAGTACGAAAATGCAGCCAGGTGAGGCAGAGGCAGCTCAAGGGCTGAACTTCCTTCAGTCTTTGGGTGGGGATGTCTGGATTTAGTTCTCCGGTTCAGGCCATGTACAGGATACCACAGAGGTGGGAGTGTCGGGAAGGTTTAGAGTTGGCAGACCAAGTGAAGTGGTGAGGGGCAGACTGCTGTGCCCACGCCCTCTATTTCTTCCTCAGCGATGAGAGCACCATTGATCGTCACATTTGCCCAGTCAGGTCTAGAGTGAATGCTGGGAGAAGTGGTTGACCCAGACAGAACACATTTGACCCTGCCCAGAGTTGAGAGTGGCTTCCTTGGATGGCCCTTTGGGCCTCACCATTGATGAGTGTAGCTCTGGAGGGCTTCTGTGCTTTGAGTGTGAGTTCCCACAGGCTATGTATTTGGATGCTTGTTTCCTGGCTGGTGAGTGTTGTGAGGTCTTCAGGAGGTAAGCTTTGCTGGATGAGTAGTTGAGAAGGGAGTGGTTCCTAAGGTATTATAGTCTGGGCTCTGCTTCCTGTCTCTTCTCAGCTCCCCAACTGTGATGCAGTGTGACCAGCTGCCTCCCCCATGCTGAACTTCATCTCTTCAGCTCTAAGTCAAAATCAATTCTTCCTTGTCAGCAGAGAGGCAAGTCACCCACACAGAGCCCTTCCTGAATCCACACTTCTGTCACGGTCTATGTGCGCTATGCGACTCTGACCTTTGCCATGTCTCTGCTGCTTGCTTCTTCTTGTGGTCTTTGCTCTGTCCCAAGACAAGAAAACTTGTCTTTGTACTTGCTGCTCTGTCTGTCTAAATTTGTCTCCTCTACTCCTGGAAGGGCAGGCTTCCCTATCTGCTCCCATCTCAGTTCCAGAGTCTTCTGAGGGCCTCCTTTGAGACAGGACCTACCCAGTCCTGTCCCTCTGGTTATCATCTTCCTTGCATTTATTCTTGGCTCAGAGTACCAGCTTTTTCTGCCTACCAACTCATCTGTCTCCCTGAAAGTTTTGGTTCAGCAGAAGCAGAACCGTGTCTGGTTTGTTCATGGCCATGTCCCTAGTTTGTAAGAGAGCAGCTCTTCACGCATGGAACCCAGACTGGCACGTGTCCAGCCTCAGTTGCTGTAAAAGCTCCAGGGCTTCTGGTTTGAAATTCACAACTCCGGCTCTCCAATCTGACCAAGTAGAGCAGGCTCTCCACAAGACTCCGTGGGAGGCTTGTATCATATAAAAGGCCACAGGGTGACTTGGGGGCAGGCTTGTTATGGAGTACCATTTTTATAAATGTTAAATATTTTTTATTTTTCTGTTTACTAAAGAGAAAAGCTGCCTTGGTGCTTGTCTGGAATTTTGTAGATGAGCAAAATTTCTTACTTAAGAAATTCAAAGACTGTGGCAGATGGTTTAGTCAGTAAAGCACTTGCTGTGAAAACATGAGGACCTGAGATCAGACCTCTGCATGCAGATAAAAACAAGAAGACGCTGAACGGGGCGGAGAGATAATCTTCTTCTTGCTCTTGTACAGAACCCACGGTTCAGTGCCCAGCACTCATGGTGTTCACAGCCGTTTGTACAGAACCCACGGTTCAGTTCCCAGCACTCATATGATGGTTCACAGCTGTTTGTAACTCCAGGGTCAGGGGTTTCCTCACCTTCTTCTGACCCAAGGCTTGTACATGGTATATATACATACATGCAGGCAAAACACTCAGACACTTAAAGCAAAATATAAATCTGAAAAATAATCTGAGCAAGGCAGCATATGTCTATAATCCTGATCCTGAAGAGTAGAGAGACAGGAGGTTTCCTGAAGCTTGCTGGCCAGTCTAGCTGGAATTGGTGAGCTCCAGGGTCAAGAAGGGATTGTGGAGCAGAGAGAGAGAGAGAGAGAGAGAGAGAGAGAGAGAGAGAGAGAGAGAGAGGAGAAGAAGAAAGAAAAGGTAAAGAGTGATGGAGGACGACACGGGACATCAACCTCTGGCCTCTACACACTTACACACATATATGGGAATACCCACATGCATGCTGGCAGGAACACACACACACACACACACACACACACACACACACAGAGAGAGAGAGAGAGAGAGAGAGAGAAGAGAGAGAGAGAGAAATGTCCTGCCTAGCCACAGGCAATTGTTTCTTTGGAGAATTTGCTGTTCATGCCTTTACTGGTTACAAGGCATTTTTGTTCTCTTCTCAAGCAGATTTTCTGTCTCTCCCTTCTTAAGTTTAAAGAAACTAAGAAGCATAGAGAACATTTCTCAGCTGTCTTCACACAGTGACTATCCCCAGGCACACCCATCTGTCCTTGTGATGTGAAGTTCCAGCCTGCTTGAGGGCAGTTCCCAACCCTCTGTTGCTCCAGCAACTCCTTGTCTTCCCATCTGCCTCTCCTCTACTTCCAGGCTTGCTATCTTCACCTCGATGTCTTGCTGACATTTGGACTATAGTGCACCAAGACAGCAGGGTCCCATATCACCTGCAGAAGTCTCATTGCGGCCTGGAGGAATATGATCCAGGATCGTGGTTCTCCCTTTTTTTCCCAAGGGCATATCTAAGCTTTCTGTTTTTAGTCAGATAGTGGAGTTCTCTCACCTGTTTTCCTGGGAACTGAGGCTGTAGTAGGGGCCAGGACCTTGTCTCCGTGTCACCCATTATTGGAGTGTGTCTCCAAGGCTCGTGTGTGGTAGCTTTTCCCTGATGCAGCAACTTTTCCAGTCCATGCAGCTGTGTTGGGCTGTGGTGCCTACTGCTGTGTTCTGCTGACGCAGGTGAGCCTCTCATGTGTAGATTAATGTTTCTTCCTCTAGTGAGCTCTGCTCTTATCAGATTTAATTAGTTATGATAACAGATGGTAGAGAACTGGCCCTCATATTTAGTCTCGTCCAGATGCAGGCACTGGCCTTCCACTTTTCACCGTGATTTGAAGTGGCACGTACTCCTCACTGGATGGGGCCATTTCAGCTTTGACCTGAGCTTCTGAGTCATACGACAAAGTAAATCTCTTTCTAGACAACTTTTCCAGTCTCAAGTGTTCTGTATAACAAAATAAAATAGACTGACAGAATGCTCCTTAGCATGTTCCTCTTCCACTCCCAGGCCAGAGCCTAACACCCTTGCATCAAGCTGAGTATTCCACAAAACACTGGCAACTCCAGCTTCAAGGGAGGCGGTACCCTCTCCTAGCTTTTGTATGCACACTGGAATGTATACTCCCCCATGTAGACATTCACAAACACTCACACAGTCACACACACACACACACACACACACACACACACACACAATCTTTAAGAAGTATATAAGAAACTGAAAACATTATGAAAGAAATATGGCAGGCTGAAGACTGCTACATCAGTCAATATAAAGGAATTTGGTGTGCCATATTAAGCTTTATTCTGTCTCTTCTTAAATGACAATACCAGACTGTAGACAAGATACAACCTTAAATTGACTGGAGGAGGTGAGACTTCAGTGAATAAGGCAGAGGAAGAGAAAGTAGCTGAGATCTTAACACCGGCCTTCACAGGCTGCAGGCCATTCAGCACACATCAAGCCAAAAGAATGATCTAAGCCTAGAGTGGGAAGTGATGCATTGCAAGGTCACATACTCAGTGTCTTGGCACTGAAGGTCTTAGGTTCAATGCTCACAAATTGGGAACGCAGATTAGCAAAGGAGACCAGGAAACGTTGAACAGGAACATTTAAGTGTTTCTCTGTAGGTGAAGACTATGGTAGGCAGCAAAAAAAAAAAAAATGCTGTGGATCAAAGATCTTACTGCAGGTCCTTGTTTGGGTTACAACTGCTGTGATGAAACAGCAGAACCAAAGCAGCTTGAGCAGGCAAGGGTTGATTTAGCTTACATACCCAGAATCACTATCCACTGAAGGAAGACAAGGCAGGAACCTAGAGGCAGAAACTGAATCCATGGAGGGGTGTTACTTACTGGCTTATTCCCCATAAATTGCTCAGCCTTCTCCCTTATAGAATCCAGGAGTACCAGCTCAGAGGTGGCACCTCCCACAATGAGCTAGACCCTTCCACATCAATCACCAATTAAGAAAATGCCTTACAAGCTTGCCTACAGCTCAATATTATGGAGGCATTTTCTCAATTGAGGTTCCCTTGTCTCTAATGACTCCAGCTTATGTTGAGTTGATATAAAAGTGTAGCATGAATATTAAAAACCCAGAGACAGATATTGGGGTTCAACCTGAAGATCAGAAAAGTAAAGCAGCCAAGCCACTAGAGAGCTCACTTCAGACTAAAAGAGAGCGAATTCCTGTCTCATCCCAATTCATATTTTATGATATTCTGGGGCCTTCATCACACTTCCAATCAATAGTTGATTGATTTCTGCATTACCTTGTGCTAGAGAACCTGGCAGACCTGTATGGGATCAGATGTGTATTATGTATATAGGATGATTCCTATTTCTGATTATATCTTGTGGCTGAATAAATAGTAAAGTTAATTCTGTATCATCTGGTATAGATTCAGTGGTTTCAGTATGTAAAATGACTCTTTCTGCATATTATGAATCCGCAACTATGTTGAAAGATTCTTTAAGATTCCTTAGTGCCATGAGAATAGTATATAATTTTGACTTTTGGATAGAATCATAAGGGATTTCATCCACTTTACTTAAAATTTCTGATTTGTAACATGCCTTTCCTGATTTATTTGTATCAGTATAGAATGTAGGGGCTCCATTTTTTGTTGTGTCCCGTACAATGTAAGGAGGGATCCAGTTAATTCTCCTTATAAGTTGAAATCTCTTGCTTTTGGGATAGTTGTTGTTAATCTCTCCCAAAAAATTACTACAAGCTCTTTGCCAGAGTTCACTTTCTTCCCATAATTTGTCAATTTCATCATTATTAAAAGGAACTATAATTTCTGCTGGGTCTATTCCTGCTAATTGATGAAGTCTCAAGTTTCCTTTTAGAATTATCTCAGAGACCTTTTCCACCAAGTTTTAAATTTTTTACTAGTTTTTTTGTGGTAAAAAAAATCCATTCTAAGATAATACTCTTTATTCTGAATTAAAATTCTTGTATGGGGATGTTTGGAGGGTAAAATGACCAGAATTCAGTTAAGATTTAGATCCACATGAACCACATGTGCCTTCTGTAATTTCTCTTCAATCAAAGTCAATTCTCTCTCAGCTTCAGCTGGTAATTCCCTGTGATTATTTAAGTCCTTGTAACTATCTAAGGTTTTTCTTAAATTTATCAGGTCATCAGGACTTATCCCAATAGTATGCCATAGATGTGAAATGTCCCCTAGCAATTTTTGAAAGTCATTAAGAGTCTGCAATCAGTGCCTCCTAATTTGCACCTTTTGGGGTCTAATTTTTTGTAACCCTATTTTCTAACCAAAATAATTAATAGAATCTCCTCTTTGTATTTTTTCAGAGCAATTTGTAATCCCCAATAAGGTAAAATTTTCTTTACTTCTTCAAACATTCTTTCTGAAGTATCTACATTTGAATCAGATAGCAAAATGTCATCCAGTAATGTTAAACTATAGACTCAGGAAATTGCTTACTTATCATTTCCCATGTCTGATTTACAAAATATTGACACAGTATGGGGTTATTTAATATTCAGAGTGGGAGAACCTTTCATTGATATCTCTTATCATGCTGAGAATTATTATAAGTAGGCACTGTGAAGGCAAAATTTTCTTCATCCTTTTCTTGTAAAGGTATAGTGAAGAAACAATCTTTTAAATCAATAACTATAAGAGGCCATCCTTTAGGTAATAGGGAATGCAAAGGAATTCCAGACTGCAGAGAGCCCATTGACAGAATCACCTTATTAAAAGATCTTAGATATGTTACCATTCTCCATTTTCCAGATTACTTTTTAACAACAAATACAGGAGAATTCCCAGGGCTGGTTGATTCTTTAATATGCTAAGCATCTAGTTGCTCCTGTACCAGTCATTCTAGACCATGTAGTTTCTCTATTGTTAAAGGCCATTGCTTAACACATACAGATTTGTCTATCAACCACTTTAAAGGTAAGGCTGTTGGTGCCTTTGAAATATCAGTAGCTGTTGTGCCCTTTTCTTGTATAACCTGAATGGTTAGTGACTGTTCTTTTTAAAACTTTCTAATATTTTCCCAGAAACATATGTTAATTTATGGTTTGTTTCTAAGATTGGGGGAATGTTAATCTGAGTATTCCATTGCTGTAACAAATCATGTCCCCACAAATTCATTGCTATGTTAGCCATATATGGTTTTAATATTCCTATCCATTTTCTGATCCTATACATTCGATCCATCTCACGCTCTGCTTTACCTGAGATAATGTTCCAATCCCCAACAGCTTAAAAAGGCCAATTTGGATGCCAAGATTCTAATAAAATTATTATTACATCTATACCTGTGTCTATCAGGGGATTGCTCGGAAAAAGCACATGTGATGGGGGCTGCCTGAAGGCAGAACCAGCCTGTCTGGGGCCGGTGAGTGCCATGGTGGTTGGAGCCCAGGTGCTCCTGGAGTCTGGGTGGCAGCTGGAGACTATTTCAGAGAGACTACAACAGGAAAGTTCCAAACTCACGAAAAAAAGAAAAGAAAGCCTAACCAAGTGGGTCTGGAGCCCATGTGCAACTCTGGCCTGTGCCGGTGGCCAAAGAGTCACGGGCAAACAGCTTTTCGTGAATTTGTAGCCCAAATGTTGGGTGCCAATTATAGCACAAATAATAAAAACTTAGAGACAGATATTGGGCTTAAACCTGAAGATCAGAAAAGCAAAGCAGCCAAGCCACTAGAAAGCTCTTACCTCTATGAAATCTCCAGACTGAAAGAGAGCAAGTTCCTGTCCCATCTCGCCTTATAAATCTAGCTAGGACAGTGCAGTGTGCATCACTGCAGATTCTAAAGTAGGAGAATGAGCAAAGCTGTTTCTGTCCACCTTAGCCCAGGTCCTGTGCATGGTCTGTGCTGTGAATGGGGTACATGGAGTTGAGACAATGAACAGATAGAGTTTGGGCTTCATGCTTGCAAAAATGATCTATTATTAGAAATTTAAGAATTTGCTATCTTGTGACTCGGGTCAGTGAGGAAATGGAGATGTACGCTGGAGAACAAGGTCTTCAAATGTGGGTGGAGAGTGGGGCTTCTCCCAGGGATCTTGTTGCAGACTGCAGCGCCTGGGATGTTTCTGGGCAAGCTGAGGGTGCATTCTGTGCTAAGAAGGAACAGCTGAGTGTTTCTATGCTGCTCATGCTTCTGTCACAGTAGATCAGGGAGGCTTCTGCTTGAGGTCTCACAGCGCGTGCATCATCCACCCTTTAACAGATTGCCCCTTTTTAATAGAAGATATTTTAAAATATGCTTATTTGGTTGTGTTCCTTTTAAATTTTTATTTGGTTGCTTCATCCATGAAGAAACACATTGAAAGTTGTAGTGCGGTCACTGCCACCTGCCACACTATTAAATATTCCACCATGTAAAGAAAATGACCCTGACCCAGAAAGATAAACAATTGCATGTTTCCTCTCATCTGCAGAATCTAGATTCAAATGTACATATATGACATGAAAGCAGATGGTGTATGTTTGAGAAAGAGAACTAAGAGAGTAAAGAAAAGCTCTGAAAAGAAGAAGAAGGGAGCAAGTGTGGGAATGCAGTGGATATGTCATGAAAAAAGAAGGAATATTTAATGCAAAAGAGGGAAACAGCAAGAGGAAGTGGGTACAGGACAGGGACAAATAATGAGAAAATGATATATGCATGAAATTGTCACTAGACCCATTAATTATATATCAAATATAAAGCTAGGAAAATAAATAAGCTGAGAAAACAAATATCCATCACAGTGATAGTGGGCTGGAATTTTGCCATTTCATGTTGGTTATAATTTAGCAATCACACACCTGCCCTTCCTAAACAATATTAAATGACCAGAAAGTTTGCAGAATATTCAAACTCATGCACCGTTCTTTCTATTTCTTCTATGTTGCTTTTAGCACTCTAAGTTTGCCATGTGACTTGCTTAGCATAATGCTGACACATCCCACTGAATAAAAGGAAATCATATAGAGTTCTCTGGCATCTGTACAACTCTCCAAACTGATTAATGCATGGCAGCCTGTCCTTCCTTATAGTTAGCTAAAAGTTAGCTATTTGTTACCGATCTTGGTTAACTACTCAGACCAGTTCCTCTTCCTTAACGTTTATATTTTCACTCCACAGAAGCCAAAGGGCCTCACTGGTAATGCCCCCAACGTCCAAACCTTATGAGTCAGCCAAGGGTCTAGCCTCTTTTATATCCTGTCTGGGCCTGCTAGGGAGATCAAAACTTTAAGAAATATTTTTCCCTGAATGGCAGGTAGGATTAATCCAGCTTTCAGCATTGAGGTGCGTTGACACATGCTGACAACTCTGTGTCTCATGCGTTCGGGGGACGGTTGTATGTGTATGTGGGTGCATGGCCAGACAGCATCTGCCACTGTCATTCTCCACCTTACTTTTAAAGACAAGGTCCCTGACTGAACTCAGTAGACTAGCTGGCAGCCAGCTTCAGGGACCCTTCCGTCTCCTCCTCTCTGGTTACAGGCACACCCTCCATGCCTGACACTTGCTTACGTGGGCGCTGGGATTCAAACTTAGGTTCTCATGTTTGCCCAGGAAGGACTTTACCCAGGAGCTGGCAGCGCGGCCTCAGTGCTCCGCGTGCCCTTCCTGGGACAGGCACCTTCTGATGCTGCCTCTGTGCGCCGGGGGAGAGGCGCTACTCCTGTCTCAACGTGAGGGGAATGCTCTCACCACCCTGACATGGGATGAAGGTATATTTGCCACGGGTGAGCTGTTTGTAATTAACGTGTACTATGTGGTTTTAATCATTCTCTAATCTGTTAAGCTATAAAAATTTATAGTGCAATTTTAGAATCAAGGAGGAGAAACACTAAATTGCATAGCACAGGCCTTAAAGTTAACCTATTTTTCAAGATCAAAATTGCTGAGGTAGCATCCACAGAAGCCGCCCCTATGCCATTCACTTATCTTTTCTTGGTGGCCTGGCTTTGTCCCTAACCTAGAAGTCACAGGCAATGGGAGAGTTATTTCTCTGAAGAAAGTAATCAAGATGGGACTTGCCATATAAAGCAAAGAAAAGAAAAGAACATGCTAGGTAAATACCAGACTACTTATTTTATGATTTTTAAATGTCATTTTTTTGCTCCAATATTGACTTTTTGTGGAGGATAAATTATAGATCTGCAGCACTGGGGAGGCTGGGGTTGCCTTTCTTCAGCACAGCTGGCCAAGTTAAGATCTGCAGTCATGGTAATTAGTTATGAGTTTCTTCCTGTAAAGGACCAGGCTGCAGCGAAAACTCTGAGAGGTGACCCCTGGAGGAAGAGGGTGGTCCGCCAGTGCAGGGCCAAAGTGGGTAGCAAGGTGCACCACACAACTTGCCGCTGTGAACAGATGTTGCCGCCAGCAGCCGCTTGCAAAAAAAAAAAAAAAGAAAAAGAAAAAGAAATACAATTCAACCCTGATTTGTCTGAGCTTTGAGGCAAATTATTTCAGAGTTGCAGAGGCCACTGAAAACAGTGGAACTGGAGGCTCGTGTGGTCTTTGGCAATTTGAGATCTCAGAAATGTTGCTGTGAGGAGAGAGGGGTTGAGCTGGGGTCAGGGGGAGACCTGAAGCCAAAAACCAGGTCACAAAGATGGAGGCGGTGGGGAGGGCAGCTCTTCAAGAAGAGAATTCCTTAAGTAGTCAAAGGGAGCTGGTGAACACTGTGAGGGGGAGGGGGTAAAGGAAGAGAAACCTGAGTTAGCAGCCCCCTTGCCCTCTGCCAGGATTTGGATTGTTCTCTGGCTACACAGAGACATGCTGCTTTAAAGAAATGTAGACTAAATGAGGTAAATTGAATTTACAGAGTAAAAAAAAAAAAGTTAATTCAGACCAAAGGGGTTAGGAGGGTGGGGAGGGGAGTCCTTTTGTTTTGTTTGGAGCAATTTTAAGCTGGGTTGTATGAGCTAACTTGTTTTCCAGCCCACTTGTATGGAGAGACTTGTGTCTATACTTTCATGATACGTTTTGCCAAGAAACATTTTCCTATTAGAAGTTGAAGACAAATACTATGTATGACAAAATTTTGAATCTGTTCTCTATCTCAAATTCTTGATCTAACTGCTTCTATAACAGTGAGACGTTTGCAAGCAATATTACCGGGAATAGTTAACACTGAAACCTGTTGAGTCTGGCTATGCATTCATTATTTTGCTTAGCTGATGTGTGCAGTGCTTCTGTTCAAGTGTGATAAGTAACATATCTAGGTGCCAGACGTATTTTAAGAGCTTCACAGGGCTGCGGAGAAGGTGCAGTGGGTAAGCACAAGGACCTGAATTAGGAACCCCCAGCACCCACATAAAAAGTAGTATGTGGCCACATGGGGATTGTGGGGCCTTATTGAACCTCAGAGCTTTAGGTTCAGGGTGAGAACCCATCTTACGGGTTCCCAGAAAGAAAACAGAAAGAAATAGATCAGGACATACATTGTCTTTCACTGGCTCCACACATGTGTACATGACTTCCCAACACAGGATCTCTCTCTCTCCCTCTCTCTTTCTAGCACACTCATATGCATGTACACACCCACACATCTGCACCCACCCACAAATAAACTTTATGAATGCTGTGTTCTTGGGTTCTAAATATTAGCCCTATAATATAGGCATTGTCCCTCTATTCTCTCTACAGATGAGGAAGCCATAGCCCAGTGAAGTTACATGATTGGCACCAAAATTATGAAGTCAAGGAATGATGGGCCAGATTGTGATTTCAGAGTTTGGTCTCCTACTGGTAATACTAATTTTACTTCCTGTTAATTTCGTGCCCTATCAGTGGTTAGTGTCATCATTTCCATTGTATGTGAAGAGACCGAGACTCAGAGATTCACGATGAAGATTGCCTGGGGATGAAGCCAGGATTCAAGGCCAAGTTGCTTGCATTGCTACTCGGCTAGATAGGGAGCCCTAAGCTGGCTTTCTTTAAATCTGTGCTTTCAAACTGCAGTGTCCATGTGAGTTGCCCAAGGGTCTCCCTGACTGTGGCCTCTGACTCCCGAGGCCTGGAGTGGAGTCCAAGGTTCTGCGTTTCTACCCAGCTTCACATGTCAATACCACAAGCTAAAGCCCCAGACTGAGAACCTGTTACCTGGCTCTACTCCTTGATTATGAAAGTCAAAGCATGAATGCTCAGGGCCATGTCGCAAGCTGCCCACACCCCAGCTGTCACAAACTCTCAGCCATGAGGTGGGACCAGCGTTCCAGTAATCTTATTGACACTCTAGATAACCCTGATTTTATTATAATCTTATTATAGTGATAAAAACATGTGCCCAGCATTGAGGCAGATCTGATAGAGCCTAAATTAGGAGGGTAAGAGGCAGTACCCTGATCCCGGAAATATCCCTGCCTGTGAAGCTCTGGTGTTAGTATTTTCCACGCTCCTGTAGAACCCAGTCCTAGAAGAAACCAGCCTCAGACCTGAGCAGGACTCCTTTGAAGTTCAGCCTCCCCTGCTCTACCCCCTGGCCAATGAATAACATTTCTTGCCTCCTCTCTGCACTGATTGACAACCATATTGCTTGTGATAAAAAATAGAGATTGGAAACCACCAACACAAATATCATTGAGCCACAGCCTGTACCTTCTGAAGGATTTATGGGACAGGACCATTAAAAATAATGCATTTCTGGTCAGTGTTGATCGCTTTGCCCAGGACTTAGAGCAGTGGTTGTGACCCCCACAGATCGAATATCAGATATTTATATTATGATTCATAATAGTAAAACGACAGTCACAAAGCAGCAATGAAGTAATATTATGGTGGGGGTCACCACAACACGAGGAACTGTAATAAAGGGACTCAGCATTAGGAAGGTTGAGAACCATTGACTTGGAGAGTCAGTCTTTGAACACACCAAGCAGCCAGAAGACAGATTCAACTTGGAATTCTGCAACTTAGAGCAAGCTCACTGTTTTCTTTCCTGAAGGAACATACAGACACCCATTGAAATTCAGGTAGTTTCTTCCCTAAGGAGAACCATTTTGTTCTTTAATTTACTGGAATCCATATCATTATCAACTTCACCCTAAATGTCACCACATAGCCCATAAAGTAGCTCTTTAAATGTCTTTTACATACCTCCCTTCTTGATTTGCATTTATGTCCTTTTGTTCCAATCTATCTAATAAACTCAAATTGATCATTAACTAAGAATTTATAAGACATCAGCTTTCATACTTCATACGAATGGCCCCTTAATCACCTACCTTTAGAACTAAATATGGAAGCCCATTGTGTCCATTTCTCTTCAAACAGAAGAGCCTCCATCTAACTCATTGCATTTATTTCCTGTTAGCCACACCCTCCACCTTTATGCTTTCTTTCAGTACCTCAGTAAATACCATAGCTGAATTCTGAGCCTCAAATCTATATGTCAACTGTGGCTTACACAACCTCCGAGAAGGCAAGAGTACAATACACTGGAGTTCATGATTTATGCCAAGCCCCCTCGTCAGCCTTGCTTCTCCTGCCAACTGAGCTGAAAATTGAAATGCTGGCTCTGTCTGTGGACGCCGACTCTGAGCCTCTGCTCTGTTGTGTTAACTAATTCATTACTAACCCTAGCTTGAGTCTTTTGCTTACCCCAAAGCATCTCATATTGGAGAATTTAAATTTTTCATGCAATCTCTTTCTTTCCTTCATTGATCAAACTTATCCAGAGTAACAAGACTTTCGCTACAGATACTAATTTTACCCCCATTTTTTGGTATCTTCAAACAAAGCTCACAGGCAAACTGCAGTCATTCATTAACTGGAAACATGCAAAGTGCACAAATCCTTTCAATGGAAAAATCAAGTTAAAAGGCAAGTGAGGTAAATTGCATTTCTTGCCCTGCCCTGGGACAGCTGAATGAGTGTTACATGTTAACATGCTGCCAAGTCTCAGGATGATGGGAGATTCTCATCGGAGCCCAAAGGAGTTACTGAAGGAGGAAGTTCGTCCCTGGTCCACACAGATGCAGTCTTTCCAATAACAATGATGTACCTACAATAATAAGTCCTCAGAGACATTGCTCAGAGGGTGGGATGACAGGACAGATCAACCAGGGTCACCAGAACCAACCCCCCTCAACCGGTAGCGAGTTAATGCTTCCATGTCTTTGTTTATAGCCAACCATTTCACTGGCAAATGCAGCCAGTGTAATAGTTTGAATCTGAAATTATTGTTCGTGTTGTGCTCTGTGCCTCATTTAATTCTGCCACCTAGAAATCCAGCCTTGATATATTTGAATTATAGTTATTCTACAGGTTTCTTAAGGTTATACCTTCAGAGATGAAACAGTGGCCCTTAAGATAAGAGCCACATGCCTTCCATCCCTCCAGCTCACTCCAGTCTCTCTTCCTTCATGGCTTTGCTTTCTGTGGTTTCAGTGACACATACTCAGCAGCAATCTGAATATGGTATATGGAAAATTATAGAAGTCAGCAGTTCAGAAGTTGCAAGTTCACCACTGTTCTGAGTGGCTTGGTGACATCCCATGCTGCCCTTTTCCATTTGGCCTGGGATTTGAATCATCCCTCTGTGAAGAGCATCCATTCTGTATAGAATGCATGCCCAATCGTTAGCAGGGCAGCGTCTCACTCATCAGAATGACCGCTGCAGGCAGCATCACAGTCATAGGTCCAGATGGCCCTTCTCAACCTACTGATGGCCTCCCGCACAAAAGTGGTGATATAGGGAGGTGCTGAGGCATAGTGTACTGTAATAATCACAGTGCCTGTGGGGTTCTGTACTATCCATGGTTTCAGACACTGACTGATGATCTTGAAATGTGTCTCCCAGAGACTAGGGGGTCACCTGTAGTAAGACTGGCATTTGTGGGATGACTTTGAGCCACTCTATGTCTGTCTACTGCCTCTTGTTTCCCATAAGTATAATGTCCTTAGTTCTTGACTTAGCCATTCCCTTGGACTTTGAATTTCAGACTGTCCTAAGAACAATTCTTTCCCTTACTGGGAACTCTCAAAACCAATTGCCTAGTTTTATTCTGTCACCTAGACATCCAGCCTTGATATATTTGAGTTATATTTGAATGGCCAAGTGGCTGACTTGTATGGATTACACAGCAAATTTAAACACATAACAGTTGCTCATGCTCCAGGACTTCTGCTCTGTGAAAGCTCAGTGGACATGAGGGGCAAATATTAATTATTTTAAAAACTGAAAACACCTCCCAAGCTTTAATAATGCACAATGGCAATTCACCTCAATTCAGGCAATGCTTAAATGACCTAGCCATGCTGGATGCTTCTTGCTGGCAGGACCGCCAGCCTTGCCCTTCAGCCCTCTGAAACCGAGTCACACCACTGTTCAGCCCTTCTGCATATTTAAACCTCAGGAAGGACGCCCCACATCAGCACCTACAAAACCCATTAAATGCCTTCCTGGGGTCAGGGAAGAGTGGCCCAAGGTTAATGTGCTCTGGTCCCTGCTCTCTTTCCACGTGTCTCCTCTATTGTGCTGCGAGTATCGAGTCTGCAGGAGAGTGCTGTGACCAGAATACACAATCCAGATTCCCCAGCATGTGACTGACAATGTTATTCAGCAAACAGTCCAAAAGAATGCCAGCCAAAGGCACTCGAGCCCAGGACAGCCATGAGATCCTGGAGGCAATTATCACAGCCAGTCTGTTCCTCCTTCTATAGGACTTCTGAACATTCTAGAGAGCCTGTCTGCAGAGGTCTCAAAGGGCGTGTGGACCCTGCCCTCAGAACTTGTTAAGCCACCCTGCTTTCAGCAGTGACAAGAGAGTGCCACATTTTTGTCATCTTCTCTTGTCTGATTCATCTTCTGTGAGTTAGTGTGACTTGTTGATGCTGTTTTTACCAAGATAGGTGACAATGGTTAAAGCCAACGTTTACATCCAGATAATAGTCCCCACTGGGGAGACATATATGTAAACACATTAATGTATATATTTAATTGGGTTATACTCTATTGACCATAGATACTAAGGCACTGAGCAAGCAATTAACAAAACAGCTTTGACTAAATATAGTTAGCTCTAAATATAGTTGGTTAATTGGTATTTAATATGCTTATTAAATGTCAATTAAGTATCTTTAGCAATGAATTGGTAGCTAATTAACTTACTATAGCTATCCTGTTACTTGACATTTGAACAGCTAAATATTCTCTACAAGTTTAATGTTTTAATAAGAAACAAATTATCCATGTATTGCTCATGAATTTTTCAGTTAGTTTAATGAGATTTAAATGTATCTCACAACTTGGATGCATGTTTTTCTTATAATCAACTGGTATTTTACATTCCATATCTCTTTTAAACTCAGAGGTAGATCATGGGAGAGGAAAGAGCTGTGCAAGTATTTTTAAGAGGTATTCTCATGTTAGCTCTGTCACTGGACACTCGGTTATCCCAACCCATTACTTCATGGCTCAGGAGCCTCACGGTCCTTGCTGACTACCTGGCATTAAGGATAAGAGTTGTTTGTGGTTGGAGAGATGACTTGTGGCAAAAGGACTTGTTGTGTATGCTTGAGGCCAGAATTTGGATCCCAAGCACCCACATAAAAGCGAAACCTAAGAGGCAGTAACAGTTCTATAATCCTTGCCTTTGAAAGGTAGTAATAGGGAATCCAGAGAGCAAGCTAGCTAGTGAGACCAGCCACACCAGTGAGCTCTGGGTGTGAGTGAGACCAGCCAGCCAGTGAGCTCTGGGTGTGAGTGAGACCAGCCATACCAGTGAGCTCTGGGTGTGAGTGAGACCAGCCAGCCAGTGAGCTCTGCGTGTGAGTGGAAGAGTGTACCTCAGGTTTAAGGTAGAATAGAGATGGTGGGTGATGCCCAACATCCACCCCTGGGCCTCATACTCATGTAAAAGAGATATATAGCACATACACACAATACATATAAGCACACATGTACATATGTATACTCATGTGCATACACATAAATGATATTAAAGTCTTAAGAAGGTGTAGTGTGTGATCATGTTAACTGATACTCATTTTCATTGCTGCTATGACAAATACCAGAGAAAATATCCTAATGGGAAGAATATGGACTTGGGTCCAGTGTGCAATTTCAATCTCTGCCCCTTCGCCCTGCTGATTCTAGGCTCCTAGTGAGGCAGGATGTCATGCTGTCAGGAGGGTGTGGAGAAAGAGCCCGCTAACCTCCAGGAAGACAGGAAGCAGAGAGTGAGAACAAGGTAGCTAACCACCTTCCACGACCTGCCTCCTCCACACAGGCCCCACCTTCCACATTTTGTCAGAACAGCAGTAACAGCCAGGGAAAGAAGCAGGTAACAGGCGGGCATTGGGGGGAATGCTCCATATTTAAACAATACAGTCTCTTTAGGATAACGCATGTTGGGACACAAGGTGTAACTTTTTGACTTCTTCCCAGATCGCATAACTCTCTTAAGGAATCCCTTATTGGGAGGGACATCTTGGTTTCTAGGTACCTAGGATATTCTCCAAACACAAGGCCTCCTGTCTTTTTCTACCTCCTCCTCTCCACAGTTATCTCATTAAGCGGACCTTGCAGCAAATCGTTAATGTTACATCCTGAAATTGTTGATTTGTGACTATCTCAGTGTGTATTGTATTTAACTTTTTGAAATTTACTTAGTTTATGATCTGAAGTGGTCTCTGTGTCCATCCCTCTATTTCTTTTCCAAGGTTTATCCGTGATTTACAGCAGAGCTACTTTTTTGCACTGCTGGTGGCATGGAGCAATGAAAGCTGTGTGTCCCCTTCTCTGTTTGCTTGTATCACACACTCTGCACTTCATAAACAAGGGTTCTTTTATTAAGCACTTGAAATAATTCTAGTGCCAATTACCCTCACTACACTAGAGCCTTCATACTCCTCCAACATAGGCTTTTCTTAAGCTATAAAGGGAAATATATTGAACAAGAAAGAGGGGCTCACTGTGTCTCCTTCAGAATTTGTTGTTGGGTCGTTTTGAAATGATTTCATGGCCTGCATTTATTTTATTTTTTCTAAGGTTTTATGGTTTCAAACCATGGCCATTGTCACCGACTAATTAACAGAGGTCGCAGTCAGCCTTGTGGTAGCCACTTAACTCGGTTTTGTTTCCGGGGGCAATATACATTGTTGAAGTTCATTGTTCCCTGACCACTTTTTCCATATGGCAGTGTGAGTCTCTCTGTAATAGCTTTGGGATGATTTATCCAACATTTGTCATCATCCCTTGGATGTTTCCTGGGATGTCTCTCAGATCTTTTGGGGGCCATATGACCAAAGTAAAGCCATTGCACCTGCTACTCCCCAAACCACCCATTGCCTCACTGTGATCGCATAGTTGGAGATGGGTTGGTACTATTTTCTCTGTAGATGAAGTAGATCACTGTTATCCTTGTCTCTGGTGGTATTGTACAGGTGCAAAAGCATCCCTAGTTTGCTATTTATAAGTCTCCTCTCTGGATCGGACCTAATGATTACTGTTCTGGTTGTGATGTGTTGATGTGTTTGGAGTTCTCTGTTCATGCTAGGAACTACTGGTGTTCTCAGAGAAGGTGAACAAGGCCAGGGCTTGGGTACCACCTTAGGGTGGAACAGCGTAGTAAAAAGTTAAAGCCAGATTCAAAGCAAGGAGCTATAGTCTCAAGTCTACTCCATGCATGGTGGGAATCCAGAAAAGAAAATTAGAGCTTTGGTTTCTGCTCCTTTAAACAGGCAAGTAAGGAGAATGAGATTGACCATGGAGGGCTGACAAAGAGCAGAGAGGCACGGTGTTCGGTGGGTTGAGTGTGACAGCTTGCACATGGTTTTAAGAACAGGACGTGGGGCTAGAGAAATAGTTCCACAGCTAAAAGCACTCACTGGTCTTTCAAAGGACCCAAGTTTGGACTGTAACTCCAGCTCCAGAGGACCCAATGCCTTTTTGGCCTCCATGTACATCTACACACATGTGACATATACTTACACAGACACATATCCGCACAAATTATAAATAAAACCAAACCTAAACCAGAAGATCAACCACCTTTGAACGTGAGTGCTTTTCTAAGTTATATAATCCAAGGTACCCAGGCACCATGAGATTGACTAGAAGAATTAAACAAACTCAATTTAAAAGTATGCTGTGGTTGGGTGGTGGTGGTACACACCTTTAATCCCAGCACAAAGGCAGAGGCAGGCGGATCTCTGTGAGTCTGGGGGCTAGCCTGGTCTACAAAGCAAGTTGCAGGACAGCCAGAGCTGTTACACAAGAAACCTTGTTTCAAGAAAACAGAAACAAAACAGCAAACAAAAGCCCACTGTGTGGTTTGATTGGCATCCGGATAGTAGGACTGGGAGAAAAGCCACATGCTGGGTATGCAGAGCTGGGAAACTTTGGCCGCAGGGACACCTGGCCATTTTATTGCTGCCTCCTAAGTCATGGAACTGTAATTTCCTTTCATGTTTCTGGAGAGCGAACCAACATAGCTGCCAACTTGTTCGAAATGCGATGAAGAAGTTTCCATGTTTGGAGAACAATCCATGTGTTGGTGATGCTCACACGTGGATTCCAGCCTGAGTACACCAGAACTCCAGGACTGAGGTGTTCTTATTTTCATGTCAAGGTGATCATTGGTATTTGGTCATGGAAAGTAAAAAAAAATGTATTGAACGTTTTCCTGCCTTCATACAGTGAGATTCTGTATGGAAGATGTGCGCACAGGACTGTGGGGTCTTATGGAGCAGATGGGTTTTTTTGTTTTTTTTTCATATTCTTTTATTTTTCATTCAAAAATTTATACTTCCTCCCCTTCTCCCAGTCCCCTCCCACTCCCCCACTCCCCCTCCTCCCTCCCCCTGTGAGGGAGGCAGGGTACCCTGCCCTGTGGGAAGCCCAAGGCCCTCCCCCCTCCATCCTGGCCTAGGGAGGTGTGCATCCATATAGACTAGGTTCCCAAAAAGCCAATACATACAGAAGAGATAGGTCCCAGTGCCATTATTGATGGCTTCTCAGTCAGCCCCCATTGGCAGCCACATTCATAGATTCCAGTTTGATCATATGCTCCTTCAGTCCTGGTCCATCTGGATTTAGTGAGCTCCCATTAGATCAGGCACACTGTCTCAGTGGGTGGACCAGCCCTTTGCAGTCCTGACTTCCTTGCTCATCTTCTCCCACCTTCTGCTCTTCGACTGGACCTTGGGAGCTCAGTCCATTGCTCTGATGTGAATGTGGGTCTCTGTCTCTATCTCCATCCATCGGACAAAATTTCTATGGTGATGATCAAGATATTCATCAATGTGACTATGGGACAAGGATAGTTTAGGCACCCTCTCCTCTGCTGCCCAAGGACCTAGGTGGGGACATCCCCGTGGACACCTGGGATCCCCTCTAGAGCCAAGTCTCTTGCCAATCCTAAAATGACTCCCTTAATGTAGATATCTTATTCCCTGGATCAGGTGTTTTCATTCAAAGAAGCCAGGCTCAGCCAAAGCTGACTGCTAAGACAGAGCCTTAGAGTGCCCTTACTAGCTTGTGGCAGCTCATTTATTGGGCGGGAACCTTTAAAAGAGTATGACTTTATTTGAGTTTAGAGTAGAAATAGGCAGGGAGGGAGGGAGGAAGGATGAGAGAGAGAGAGAGGGAGAGAGAGAGAGAGAGAGAGAGAGAGAGAGAGAGAGAGAGAGAGAGAGAGAGGATACCTCAAAATTAAAATTAAAGCAATTCAATCAATTAGTATTGAGAATCTGCTGTAGCGAGGCAGGCACTGTGTTAGGCTCTGGGGAACTGAAGATGAAGGCTTAGATCTTGCAGTGGAGACAGGGACTTATATTTGTTTCTTTCTGCAGCATGATGCATGCAATAGAAAACAAATGGCTTTGGGTGCTCAGAGGAGGCACAGGTAATCCTCCTAGCCAGTTGGGTTACAGGGTACAGAGAAAGGGGGAGCATATTGATAAAGAAACACACAGCTCAGTTTCTTAACCTAAGACTATTATAGTTTATAATCAGAAAAAATTTCAGACCCATACCTACGGGATTGAAACTCTTGGTACATTCTTCAGTGTATTTGTTCATATTGCCACCAAGAGTAGCGGAGAGATTACAGTCAAGATTAAATCAGGCAGAGATGGAGTAGAGTTTGTGGTGACATTTCCTACTTCTAATTGGTTGGTTGTTGAACTAAAATGTGTAGTTATTTTATATTAAATATTAAAGGCCTTAAATTTACAACTAAGAAACTTAGCGCCACATGCTTGTTATATGTAATATTAGCTAACTGCTCACAATTGCCTGGCAAAGTTCATTCACATTGACCCAACAAGCTCTCTTCCTGCATCTTCTTTCCCACTGAAATAGTCACAGCTGCTGTTGTTTTCACAGACTGGGTTCACATTCATTATCCAGTCAGTCCTCCTGAATCTTGAGACTCCACAGAAGCACTGCTGCCCCTGACTGCTCCCCTATGCCTTCCTGGGCTTCTTCCCCCTCACAGGCATTCATCACGTGGGCTTCTAAGTGTGCTTCCTAAAGACAGGTCATCCATACCCTCTCCTCTACTGAGAGATCTTTTGTGACCCCCAATGACTAAGTGAGCAAGCCCGAATCACTTACTCTGACACTGAAGACGTGTTGATATAAACCATGGATGTGTAGATAGCAATCTAGTCCCAGCAATGCCTTACACTCAGTTGCTCCCAGCAATGTGTACCCAGATATCCACTGTGATGGGAGCCCTTTAGTCCAGTTCCCAGGCACCCTAAGCCCTGTAGCTCAGCTCCCCCAGGCACCCTGAGTCCTATAGTTTGGCTTCCCCAGAGACCCTGAGCCCTGTAACTCCGCTCCCCAGGCACCCTTTACCCCCTTAATTAACTTCTTTACTCCCAAGCCTTCTTATTGTGTAAATCTTAAGACCCATGTTGTCACCTTGATGATGTTTTGCCAGAACCTCCCTCTCAACAGTTAACTTTAACATGTGCATATATTCCGTGGACGCACATGCACATGTTTCTGTAGCTCTTCACTGTCATGCTATTAATCGTTTGAGTACCTCTTTCTCTCCTTATTTCCAGTCCATATAGACATCCGAAGAACAGGAACCATGTGAATCATATGTTTACATACCAAGAACCTATCAGAACACTTCCTCCAAGTGCACAGTGTGTAGTCCAGTGCCACTATCCCCATGTCACCAAACAGAAGTCTGGTGCTCAGCAATATTGAAATACCTGGAGAGAGTCATGAAAGCCATGATTGAAAGGGCTAATTGCAGAACTCTTGGCTGTATTTCATAGTGTAAACTGTTTGATCTGATATCTATAGTTTTCTGGTTTTCTATGGGTCAGCCATTTATTGGCTGATTCATTTTATTTATTTATTTTTTTACTTAGTCCAAAATCACAGGCATAGTTTTACTTTCATAAGGCCACCATAATAAGGTCCTATAGCTTGGGAGGACTAAATGAAATAGCTTGTTTCTTTCCAGTTCTGGAGGCTGAAAGTACAAGACCAAAGTACCAGCAGGGTTGTTTTCTTCTGAGGACTCTCCCTTTGGCTCATAGACAGATGGTACCCACTCCTGCATCTCCACATGGTTTTCCTCTCTGTGTGACTATGACCTCCTTTCTTCCTAGAAGGACATCAGTCATATTGGATTAGAAATCGCTCCCTGTAATGATAGTACACATGTGTGCATGTGTGGTATGTGTGTATGCATGTGTGCTTGTGTGTGCTGTGTATGCATGCGTATGTGCCCGTGCTAAGTTTCACATACCCATGTGCATGTAGTGTAGAGTTTAGAGATCCATGTTAGATTCTTCGCCTATCTTCCTCTTTTAATTAATAAAATATACTTATCCTATGTGTTTTTCACATCATATATTTTGATCCCATTCATTCTCCGTCTCTCTGCATCGACCCTCCGCCCCTGCACTACCCCTCCCCAATAAAATAAAATTCAAGAGAAAAAAGTGAAGGAAATAAAATATGAAAAATAAAAAGGGGGAGGAAGGAATTTAAAATTTCATCATGGTCATAGAAGCTGCAGTACAACACAACAAGTCATGCCGTACACACCTTGGTCCAAGCATCTCTACTTGCAAGTGTTCATTGCAAAAAATCATTGATCTAGTTTGAGGTCCTTGGTCTCCAGTACACATTAGATGCTTGACCCCCAGTAGGACTCTTTCTGGATATCCCATTGCTGCCCTGTGTTGTGGAGACCCTTCTGCTTTGGGTCTGCAGGTCAGGTCCCTTCAGGTGCTCAGGTGCTCCAGCAGATCACAGATGGGGTGGATGTTGAGACAAGCCAAGTTATAACCCTGGGTCTGGGCCTGAGCAGCTGTAGAGTTGGTCTGCCAGATCGGAAATGGGGACAGCTCTCCTATGCTCATGATTTCAGGGGTGGCTCATCCACACCTGCACTAACAGGGTTGACTCTATTGTGCTGCCCTGGCAGGGTGAGGGGCCTGCTCTCCTGAGTGTTGCAGCTGCTGGGGGTCAGGGTTTGCCTGTCTTTCTCTACCTTATGTTTGAAGCCAGAGTTTCTCACTGAACTTGTAGGTCACCAATTTGACAAGCCCTGGATCCCCGGGTTCCCGCCATTCGGTGCTGGGATTACAGGCACATACTTCCATGTCTGACTTGGGTGCCGGGGATCTAAACTCAAGTCCTCACACCTGTACAGAAAGTGCTTTTCACACTGAACCATCTCCCTAGGCATTTTTAGAAAAAACATTTCTTTTAATTCAATCATATCTTTCAAGACTTTATTTCTAAATATAGCTATTTTTCTGACATCAAAGGGTATTTGATTCAATATGTCCCATAGATACCAAAATATGCAGCTATATAAATTCTTTTTATAAAGTGGCATAGTATTTTTATGTCTTGTACACATCTGCACCTATACAGTGATTATACTGAATATTCAGAAAATTATAGCATGAAGAAAGCCTGTACTTATTCAGGGTAAATTCATTTCCCCCTAAATACTTTATATATATAGTTAGTTGAGTTTGTGGATGGGAAGCCCTCAAATACAGTTCAAAATTGTACAGTCATGCTCTGAGGTACTGAAGTTTAAGGATTTCAACATTTAAATTTTGGGGAAAGGCAACACAAGACATAGAAAACATCTCATATGTGACCCGTATTGTGGCAGTTGCTAAGCCAGGAACCATCCAGGATGACCCCTTTGATGCCCACTAAGATGGTGGCCATTTTGCACCACTGTTTTCAGTGATTTTCAGTATTTATGCTTTGAGTGCGGCAGAGGAAAACTACCAGCATGATTTCTTTGGACAGGCTGAAGCTGAAGGAAGTTAGGCACTCACCGCGACACCTCCCCCACCTTGTAGTCTTTGACTTCAGCACCAGGATCCCTGTCAGGGGGGGATCTGTCCCTGCAGGTTTTGCAGTACAGGACACAACATCAGAAGACTGGATGGAGAGCTAACACCCTCAGTACGGTGCTCACTGGCTTACCAGCACAAGAACCTAAGTTTGAGCTCTAAACTCCCACATAAAGGTGGGAGCAGTGGTACATGCTGCCGCTTTAGTGTTGGGGTGAAGAGTGAGACAGGAGGATCCCCAAGGCTTGAGGCCAGACACTCTAACCACTTAGACAAGCTCTGTGTTCTTTCTGTAAGAGATCCTGCCTCAAGAAAATAAAGTGGAGAGTGACGGATGAAACACTCACTGTTCATACACACACACACACACACACACACACACACACACACACACACACACACACACACCCCTGCGTCCACACTAATGAATAAACACAAAACAAAAATGTATAAAAATAGTCCATGTATGCTCTTACCATGTTCTCTTAGTTAGAGTATTATTGCTGTGAAGAGATACCATGACCATGGTAACTCTTATAAAGGAAAACCTTTAATGGGGTCTGACTTACAGTTTAGAGGTTTAGGGCATTAACGTCATGGCAGGGAGCATGGCAGAATGCAGGAAGATGCGGTGCTGGAGAGGTAGCTGAGAGCTATACATCTGGGTTGACAGGCAGCAGAAAGAGTGAGTGACTCTGGCCCTGGTTTGGGCCCTTGAAACCTCAAAACCCACCCCGAGTGACACATTTCCTCCAATGAGGCCACACCTCCTGATGGTGCCACTCCTTATGAGCCGATGGGGCCACTGTCATTCAAACCACCACACATGTGCATGCTCCGTTTGTCATTAACCCTTAAACATTACAAAATAAGTTATTTACACAGTCTTTCCCTCACGTTTGGCATCCTAATTAATCTAGAGATGAATTAAAAGCAATTTTGCAGGCAAGTGCAGGTTCTATGCAAACACCTTATCATTTAAAGGGAGTTTGAGCTTCTGTAGACTTGGGTCTCTTTGGGACGGATTCTGAAGCTAATTCCCCACAGACTATTAGAATGTTTGCCTAATAATGCCACAGATGTGCTTGTCACCTTGTTATTTACAGATTTCCTTACACTTCATGCCCTAGGTATTAGTGGTTACCCTTGTAAGATTAGTGGGGTGAGGAGTACTGCCAAATGGACAGGACAGAGGGTGACTATAAATCAGAAATCCTTTTCCTTAAGCGCCCTGGCCCTTTGTCTAATGCTGAGAACCATGAGATAAGGGGGTATAAGGAAAAGCCTGGAAAGTTTTCTCTTTCTAGTCAAAAAGGCCCTTTTTTCTCTCCTGCTTTTCTGAAGGAAACAGATCCTGTAAATGATGACAATATCAGTCACAGCCTTAATGCCCACATAAAAGTGCAATTGTGAGACAGTCACCTTCTTTCGAGTCCCTGGTGTGTCCCAACCACTTGAATCACCACGGTCTTTCTTCTCCATCGCAGCAGTGAGCCCAGAAGGCCCAAACATCTAAAACACCCTCTCCCCAGGGCTGCGTCTAACTCAGTAAGAAAGTTTAAAACTTCTGACAATGTCCCCTATCTTTGTCCCGCTTTATGTTCCCTCCAGCGTCTTCTTTTTCTGTTTCCCTCTGTGATGTGAAGGATTACGGCTTCAGAAATACAATTTTCTGGGAATATTGGAAGACTCAAAGACTAAAGAGGCAATGAGCAAACACACCATGCACTGTCTGAAAGGATGGGGCACTAGAGGAGGGGATTGGATGTGACCTTGCCCTAGGGGGTTCTGGGAATTTTTACCAGGGGAATTCAGGCATAAACTAGACCCATAGAGCTCTCTGGGGGCGCATGTTCACACACAGCCTTCCGCTGTTATAACCACCTCCTTGCCCATCTTAGCCTTGCGTTTTCTTGTATATGTGTAGTATCCATTCTGCTTAACAAAGCACTAATTGGTAAGTTCAACTTTCACTCTCTTCCCCTCCCCTCCCCTCCCCTCCCCCTCTCTTCCCTTTCTTTCTCTCTTCTTCCTTTCACCCTCTTTCTTCTTTTTGTGCTAGAGAGAGAAACAAGGGCCCACATGTACTGAACACATAACCCATCACTGAACTACTCTGCAGTTCCTAGAGCAATGATTCTAAACTTTCCTAACACTGTGACCCTTTGATACAGTTCCTCATGTTATGACGACCCCAATCATAAAACTATTTTCATTACTACTTCATAACTATAATATTGCTACTGTTATGAATCATAATGTAAATATCTGATATGCAACCATTGTAAAAGGGTCATTTGACCCCCAAAGGGTCATGACCCACAGGTTGAGAACCAGTGCCTTAGAGCATTCTGTCTGTGAGCAGACTCCACTTGGAGATGTTTTAAGAAACCCTTGAATATCATTTGCTTCCGTTTCTGTGGTACACCAACTTCTCCATTGCAGGGAGGCCACCTCTCAGCTCTTTGACTTTTAGAATCAGGTGGTGAGACCGCTGAGGAGAGAGCTGGGGACATAAAAGTAGGGCTTACCACCCAGTGAGGAATTTGAGCAGGAGGCCAGCCTTCAAGACAGAGCTATGTATATACTTTGTCCTCAGGACTTTAGTTCAGGGTAGCTAATATGTAAAGAGTGTTCTCTCTGGAAAACTGTGCCTCTGTGTTGGAAATACATCCTGATATTCTCACCCAGCCTTTTCCGACTAGGAAGCTTTCTACTCCCCTCTGCACAGCTAGAGAAAGGCCTGAGATAGGAGGACTTGGGGCACACCACCAAGTCTGGCCCGGGGACAACAGAGCAGAGGGAGGGCGGGAGCCTTGCCCAGCACAGCTGCATCAGAAGTGGGTGCTTCTTTGTGGGAGGAGAAGGTGTGTAAGAGGATGAGGACTTTGGGGCACCCAGAAGGGACAGAGTCAGTCTCTGAGTGCTTCCTGTCTACATTAGAAATCTCCGATGTTCTGGGCATTTTTGTTCTTGCATGGCAATGGGACCTGTTGGATCAACAGGCTACTGTCACCCTGGAAGTTCACACCTTCCACTCATTCCTCTGCATGACTGTCACAGCAAACATAAAGTCATGGTTTCCGACATTCTGCTTATAGCCGTGTGACAAGCTATGGTCTTGATCTTCAGGAAAATTTTGTCACCTCTCAGGGTTCCAGTTTCCTCACTTGTACAAGTGGGAGGATGATGTCTTTGCAGGTTTGTTGTAAGGATTGCAGTGAACAGAGACATGGTCAGCCTGGCGTAAGCAGTAGGCACCCCATGGGTACGGGATATGGAAGGCCGAGATGGCTTCCTCTCAGTCTCTCAGGACAAGATGTTGGGCAGTCATCTGCTTACAGCCGGTGCTCCACAAATGTTAAATAAAGCAGGTTGTCAAGCTCTGACCTTGAGGAGGTACTGAAACCCGTGTGTGGATTTCTATGTCCCCCAAGGCAGTCTCTGTTGGGCTCACAAGTGTGTGTCTGGCTAGGACTGCGCTTTCCTATTTCCCTTAATTGCTGCCCCCCACCGTGTTATGTGGTTTTTCTTTCTTTATACAGTGAATTCCATACCCTTCAAAGGCCAGCTCTGATGTGCATTCCATTCGGAAACTTCCCTGACCTGCACTTGCCACCATTTAAAATGTCCCCTTTCTGGATTGCCTCAGCACAAATAGCACCCTCTTTCTCTAGTCAAGTTGATTTGTGTTTCTGCCCCATTGGCCCCAGCTACCCTGGCATAATATTAGATGTGTATGACTGGGCCAGGGCTTAACACAGAAAGGATATTCATAAAAGGGTTTTCAGTGACCAAATGCAGGTCTGAATAGATGGACACGACAGTGTAGCTCTTTATTTCATTTTGTATGTTTTGAGCATTGAACTCAGGGTTTTACACATGCTATGCCAGCATTTAATCACTGACCTATGTCTCGGGCCATGGTAGCTGTTTAACAATTGCAAGGGATTTGAGCCACAATCTGGACTCAGAAGATAAGACTATCAAGCCACCTATTGATACTGGAGGGCCTGATGTCTATGTTCAGAAAAAGGTAGAGAAGTTTCTAGAAATTCACTCCTCCTCTTTTTGCCAATATCATATTAGAGTTGTTCAGACAGAAGAAATGTTCAACCTCTTGTAATTAGAAAAAAATGCAGGAAAAATTTTCACCCAATATTTCCTCCCTTAGCATTATTTGCAGAAATAATAGATGTGTCACTGTCAGAACCAGATGGATGGGTCCCCCGGGGGGGGGGCAAACACTAACCTGGCCATGGGTCTGTAAATCCCTCATCACTAAGAACTATACAGGGCATGCCTAGTTCACAGGATTTAATGTGAATGAATTGCAATTATCATGATAATCAATTAGCTTATTGCACCCCCCCTT
>PVIU01006559.1:71569-94069 GCA_004026605.1 Ondatra zibethicus
GGGAGGGAGGGAGGGAGGGAGGGAGGGAAGGAGGAGAAACTTAGGAACCAACCCCCAAAGCTTGGCTATGTCTGCTAAATGAATTCCACAGGTTCTGACCCAGGACGGCTTATCAAGGGGGCTGCAGGCTGTGGATGGAGTGCCGTGCCTTGAGTTGTTCAAGGGACCCTGGATAGCCCTCACACAGCTCAGCTCCCAGTGCAGCAGCTTCACACGTGCGCATCCCCACAACATGTGGTTATTGTTAGATGTGCACATCTCTGCACGCTGCCTGCATGGGGGTCTCTTTGTCCTTTATTCAGATGGGGTAAGGATGTATTCAGCACAGCAAGATGACAGGCAGGCTTCCCAACTATAAGCAGCCCCACAGTCCAAGCATGAACCAGCTACAAAAAGTTCCTTTGTTCCTCATGCAATGCCCATCCTTTGTCAGTCGGACCCAGAAGCTAAGGTACACAGAGATCATTTAAAAATAATTTCAATCATTTCTGAAAAATACCGTCACCACTATTTTTTTTTTGCTAAGACAGCCTTAGACTCTGCTGTCATGGGCTCCATCCACCAAAGGCCTTTAGGGCTGTGCTTAGGGGAAAATGTAATCCTTGTGGTTTGTGTTTCATTGAAAACAGAACAGTCATTATCATCCAGGGCCCTGGTGATGGTTGCTTTTCTTTTGTGACATGGTTTGGTGGTGGTGGTGAGGGGTGTCACAAAACCTTTCCACAAAAAGAAGAGGCCTGGGGGCAGGCGGATGCCTGGCAGGACTCCTTTTGAGCCTTGAGGGAGGCAGCTTTGGGTATTCTGTGTTCAGAGTGCTGACTCTGAGAGCAAGAGCTCACTTCAGTTGTTGGCAGAGAGGACAATGAAGGTTGATAATTGAAGATTTGCCCGAATGCAAGCCAAGAGGGTGACCAAGTTTATTGATCCCACAGAAACCCTGGGCCCTAGGGAATGGCTGATTACATCTTAATGTTTTTCTAATGTGTCTCAGCACTAGCGGGGCTTTACAGAGAAACCAAGTAAGATATCATGGGCTGGAGGGTAATTCTTGTCCCCTGGAACCTCAGTTTCTGGAAAATATGAAGAGGAAGTCAATAATTTGAGCCTCATAAAGAGTTTTAAGTAGCACTCTTTCTTCTGCATGCTTGTCTTCTCTTCAGGTGGTCCTGCCTGCCTGCCACAGTGGATGGGTGTTAGTGGCCGAGTATTAAAACGCTGGCACGCCTGGTCTAGTCCATTGCTGCTGTGATCGACTCCCACAGTCATTCTCCGAACTCTCCTAAATAATATTTTGTTTATTCATTTTAATCATACCAATGAATATATTTGAACTTAATACGTGTTTATATAAAGGCACGTTTTAAAGATTTTTCAGTACAAATCTCACCATTATTATCTTTTCCCATCCCTGACTTCTGGTGACATTCAAGCCAAGCACTCTGCGGGAGGGACCAGCAGATGGCGCTGTAGTTCTGTTCATTCATCTTTACTCTTGACGGAAAATTTGAGTTCTGGTTTTTGGGCTCAGCTGATCACATTTCTTATTTAATCAAAGCATAATGCATCCTAACATTTGTAATTCATGTTGTTGTTATTCTTCCATTGTGTGTGGAACTGGGTGCACATCTTCACAAACAGAGATGCAAGCCATGAAAAGTCACCCCCCCACCCCCAGTGAGGTGTGGAAATCAAAGGACCTGCTGGGGAGCCAGCTAAGATAGAGACAAAAGAGCAAGGAAGGGCATCTGCATGCTGACTCCTCACTGATGGACAGGTTTGGGATTAAAGACAGATACCCTTCTTCCATTCTGCAGGAACACCGGGACTGTGCTGGGCCAGGGCAAGATCCTGTGTCCCATGATGACAAGGCCCACTCATTAAATATGAAGAAGGGCAGGATTTAGAGACATAGTCAGTCTGTGGGGGTGGACTCCCTAGGGTTCAGTATTGTCTGCACTCACAACCGCCTGTCTGCTTAGGAGACAAGAACTTCAGTCTTGGTTTGGCAGGAAGTCGGTTCTGAGACCAAGCAGAATTTGAGGGAAGGAAGCAGAGTGGGGCAGCTTCTCTCCTAGAATTGTGCTCCTCTGGACAGAAGCAAAGCACACATTAAACTAAGAAACAAAGGACCCTTAAATCTTCACGGCACTTCTGTGGGCTAAGAGTATGTGTGAGTTTGGTGAGGAAATGGAAGAGCCATCGCTGTGTTGGGATCCGCCGATCCTGACACTGGCAGAGATCACGACAGAGCAGAGTCCTGCTATAAGAAAGGGTGCTTGCAGGGGGAGGTTTTTGTCCCCTTCCCTTGTCAAATACCTCAGCACAGTGCTAGCAAGAGCTTGACTTCTATGACCGTTACCTTTTCCTGATAGACACCTTTAGCTGAAGGGCTACATGTCTGAGGAGGCACCGCAACTCAGACCGTCCACCCGAATCCTGTATATAACATGCACAGGTGCTGAGAAACAAGCTGGGTCATCCAAAGGCATGGCCAGTCCCAGCTCCTCACCACAGCCAGACATTTTGGCTTAATTTATAGCCCCAATGTTCAAACCAGTGTCATTTTTAAAAATCAGATTCTCAGTTAAACAATTCTTCTGTTCTCCCTCCCTGTAGTCTTCCTTCTTTCTCTCCCTTCCTTCACTCTTTATAGCACCCAGAATTCAAAACAGTATCAGTGCACGACCGTTTAGACCATCTGTGCCTCTGTCTGATCTCCTTTGTTTCTAAGTTGGTACATACATTTGGCCAATAGAATATGATATGAATGACATGGTGCCATCCACATATGTGACCAAGGAAGCAAGCAGTTCCCAGCCCAGCCCATCATGGTAAGGGCAGTATACGCTCACATCTCAACTGTGACTTCCCAAGACACATGGATTCAGACTGTCCAGCTGAGGTGCATCCAACTTCCAGACCCTTTGAAGCTATGAATGACTGTGCACATATTTGTGCACATATGACTGTGCACATATCTGTGCTGTTTGAGAGAAGCAGGAACAGGTTCCCAAGGAATCAATCGTACTCATACCCAAGGCCATTAACAGGTAGGGTTTTTGGTTCCTTCTAGCCCTGAACCTATTTATTATTAAGGTTTTGGTTTGTTTTTAATTGTGTGTATGTGGGTGAGAGGGTGGGTATGTGCATGTGAGGCACAGGTGCCCTCTGAAGCCGGAAGACGGTGTCACATCCTATGGAGCAGTGTTACAGACTATTAGTTACATGACTTGGGTGCTGAGAACTGAACTCAGGTCTTAACAGCTGAGACATCTCTCCAGACACCTGTCATTTTAAGTCACTATGTTTCAGCTGAGCATAGGTGGTCTTGTCTCCTCCCCACTCTCTTCTTTCCTCCTTCCTTCCTTATTTCTCATCGTATTGTGCTCATCTGCTCACTCAGACTTCTGAAGTTTTGTCAATTATTTCTCCTCAAGCGTCCTGTTACCAGAAGCTGCCTTGTAACTAAACTCTTAGAGACCCCCGCCCATATGATTCAGAGTCCAGTAGGGCAGTCCTTTATGTCAGTCAATTAATTTAGAAAGCAAAGGAGCCTGGCTTCACACATTTGTCACTAGTCCAGTACTGATATACGCTAATGGCATTTTTCTCAGGTGCTGTCATATCAAGATGATATTAAAGTCTCTCTTTTACCACAACTTATGACAGTGAAGGCCATTTTTCATGATGCGTAACAATGGGCTTGTGGTTTAATACACTGCTGGGAGCCATGGGAGATAAAGTAAACAGTTAACATTAACGCAGGTCATTGAGAAACAAAGGCTTCACAGTCAAAGCAGGGTGGCCAAAGGCAAAGACCTCAGCCAGAGGGTGACCATCGGATGTGAAACCACATAGCAGCTACTTTTAAGCATGCCAGTGTTTTTAGCTGAACAGAGATTGACACATGCTTCTGTGATATGAACACTGTCTGCCTACACTCAGGTTGTTATTGACTTACTCAACACCTTCCGTGTTAGACAGCTTCTTTCTACTCGAGTACTTGAGGGAAGGAGGAAAGATGCATTTGGCCCACTGTTGCAGAAGTGTCTGTCCATGGTCGCTTGTGCCCGCTGCTTTGGACTCGGTGGTACAGAACAACTGGCAGCGTTGTGTGCCAGTTCTGCTGACCTGCTCAGGAAGAAAAGAGACAGAAGGAAGGGTCAGGGTCCCAGTAAGTCCTTCAAAGCATCCCCTAGTGACATATTCACCCCACCCTGCCCCACCTCCTGAAAGTTCTGTTTGTTCTGAACAGCACCACAGACCGGGAACCCAGCCCTCAGCAGACAGATCTCTAACAAGGAATCGCTAGGATCCAACAGTACCTCCCATCTCAGCCCCTGCCTTTTGGGTTGCATAAGTTCATGGGAATACAGAACTGTACATCAGAGTCAGCTCATTCATTTTGTTCTCTCTTTTGTGAAGATCGCACCATCACCAACCCCCTATCACATGTTTGGGTGCTCTAGGGTTAGAGCAACATGGTGTTACAGAGTATCACAAAAGTCTTACTCAGACAAATGACAACTATACCATGTTGAGCAGAGCCATGCCACTCACCCACGATACTGGTGAGGATAAAATAAAGGGGACCAATGTCGCGTTCTTGCTCTGCTTGAAAACACTTGAAATACTTAGTACACCTAGTCTATCATCAACTCCAAAGACTAAACAAACTCCCTGAGGACACCAGAATTTGATTATAGTAATAAATAATGGTAGTAATAAGGAAGAAGAGGAGGGGGAGAGCCAAGTGAAGGAGAAAGAAGATGGCTAATATCTACCCAACATCATCTGTTGAGTATTGTTCTTCCTGGGTCACAGATACCATCTTATTTAAAATTTACAAAATGCTAGTGAAAGAGCCTATGACTATCTATGATGTTACCTGTGATATATAATTATAACACAAGAGCAACACATGGAAATTAAGTGCCCCATATATTAATGTGCTCCATAGCAACACTTTGATAAACCATGAACCAAATAGATGCTGGTGGTCTTTTAACATGACAATGGAACTGGAAACCCTCCTACCTATTAGTGACATTGCAGTCATAATGTAATAAGTTGCAGGGACAGATTTGAGGTGATATTTGTGTAATGAAACGCTCTGTACTGCTAGCCATGTAAAGTATAGCTCATATAATTACATACAGTCATCAGCCTGTGATGCTCCTCAAGGATGAGCAGTTCATCATTAAGTGACTCGTGGCGGTAGCCAGACAACTTGTGACTAGTAGTTGGTAGATGCTGGTAATTGATCTTGAATGCCTTGCTACTGTTCCTTCATGCTCTTGTTGAGGACCTCAAAGATGAGCACTTTTATCTTTTCATTATTATTGCTATTGTTATTATGATTACTTTTTATTAGTGTTGGGCCTCAAACACAGGGCCTGACTCCTAGTGCTCTACTACTGATGGCTGCTTTTAGAATTGGTGCAGAACTGTCTTACAGAAGCTGAGCTATATAGTGAAAGGCATCAGAGCTGCTCAGAATAGCCAAAGAGAGAAAGCTCCTCACAAAAGTGTGTGCGTAGTTAGAGAGCCAAGAGCACTTCACAATTAACAGCAACAGACGTACAGTTGACCGTGGAAAGGAACAGAGCTAATGCTCTCATTCGCCCCGAAGGGAAGCTTCCCACGAGGCAGAGGCCATTGCTTTAGTGTTGCAGGTCCTGGAGTCACAATTCAGGATCAGTTCCCTCAGAACTAGGGCAGAAGCGCCGCTGATCTTGAATAGCACCAGTGGTCATTGCCATGTGTTCACCTGGTATTCAACTAGGTAGCATGACAGTCTATTCACAACCAAAGAGCCACAACTGACATAAGAGATGACATGGGTCTCTGGTCCTTAACCATTAGTAATAGAAAGAACTAGATTCAAATCCAGGCTCTGTTACTTCTTGGCTATGTGGTTGAAGTTTTAAAAGTGATTGAACTGTTGTAAACCTTGAGAGAGGTCAACCGCAGTACATATTTCCTGGTGTTGTCTTGAATGCCCCAGTTGTGGCCTAATATCTGTGGGCATAGAGCTCAGTTCTTGCTCTGCCTCCTGAACATGCATAAACTTGAGCAACTGTTTAGCCTTACTATGTCTCTTTCCTCTAAAAATGGTGATTGATGAAGCATCAGTGGTCAGTCAAATATAGCAGTTTCTTTCTTCTCTATAGGGGATGCATACAGAGGACTGTACCCACTATTTTTTCCCTTTATCTACTGCAATGTTGCCTCCTAGCACTAGGGCAAAAGTGACTTCTCCCATTTTGTGCCCTGGTGCCTCCTTGCATCGTTATGCTGGGAGAAAGAATGCATCTTGTCCTATGGGGGGCAAAGCAAGGCAGTGAGGGATTTCATCACTACCCAGAGCAGAGCACCACTGAAAAGTGATGGACTTCTTATTTCAGGGATTTTCATTTAATATTCTCGTACTGTGGTTTGCCACAAGTAACTGAAGCTGCAGAAAGAGAAACCATGGGAGGTGGGGCTGCCATACTTAACTCATGGGGTTCTGGTGAGGAGTGCATTAAATGATTTTAAAATCCAAAGAACAATTCCTGGCACGTAGAGAGTTCTGTGTAAGTGTTTGCTATTGAAATGAAATCACAGAATGCTTTGGAAGCGATGGAGCAGCGGCAGCACAGTGTAAATGCGCCATGGACGTCTGTGACTGTGTGTCACTGTGGCTGTTCGCTGCCAGCGTGAAGGAGGGGCCTGGCTCATGTTAAATGTGAAGGGATAGTACATTGTCACACTGTTGAGATTGTAATAATGCTAGTTTCTATTTATGGTGACACTGCAAATCAAACTGTTGGCTCATCAAGTGGCTGTTTCCTAGAACTTTTGAGTTTCTTTGAACATCCAGTAGTTCTTCTGACAATGCCACATACTGACTTGTTTGTGACTTACAATCACAAATATCTTCTGGCTTATGGGTTGTATCTCTGGTACTACAGTGTGGTTTATCCAGGGAAGATGCTTCCTTAAAGGCATGTATGTTTATCTTTTATTATTCTCATTTCTTTATTTGCTCAGTCATTTTGGTGTGTGGGTGAGAGTGTGCATGTGTATATGGATACATGTTCATGTGGGTGCATGTGTGTGTGTGTATGTGTTTTCAGAAGTCACAAGTCAACCTCAGACACTGTTTGTCTGGTACTACCCACCTTGGGGTTTTGTTTGTTTGTTTGTTCATTTGTTGAGACCAGGGCTCTTATCAGCCTGGAGCTCATTGAATAGGCTTGGCTGGCTGCCTGCTGGGACTTGGAGAGACCCGCCTGTCTCCACCAACCCAGCACTAGGATAGTAAATGCATGTCACCACGCCTAGCTTTATCATGCAGATTCTGGGGATCAAATCCACACATGCACAAGCATTTGTTGACCAAACAATCTCCCCAGAGCTGCCTGCTTATTTTATTGAGCCCATTTTCCTCTATGATGCAGTTGTGTCCTCTAGAGTCAATGTAGGCAAAGGCATTGAATTCTCAGAATGATGGGACAGCCTTAGACCCTGTAGAGAAGGCTGCTGAGCCAGGAATTTATCTCTCCTGTCTTCCTCTGGCAGGAGCATCAGATATTAGGCCGTCACTCTCAGTGGCCTGACTGGGCCAGCACTTGTTCCGAATGGAGACCTGTTTCTGCTCTCACTGTCGATCAGAAGACCTTCCTGCCACTTGCTTGTCAGGTGCAGGCTCTTGGCAACCGGGAGCCAGGCTCAGCGGAAATGCATGTTTCCAGCCACAGCATAGCCATTGACAGCAAGGGCTGGCATGTACCTGTTCTCAGGGGCCAACCAGGTGATAGCTTCCCCAAAGGTGGGAGCAGGTGCTCTGCTATGTCTCCACTGTGTCTTGGTTCCTCTAGGCAGGCTGTTTGTTGAGCTGTCCTTTCATAAAATTCACATACATGGCACCTGGCAGGCATTTGCTGTCATCTAGTTGTTCTTGGCATCATGGAATGGATCATCAAGGGGGCTCAACCATTGGCCACAACAAATCTTGCTGTAGTTGCTAACTTTCCTTTTTGTTGTAATAAAAGCAACTTAAGGAAGGAATGGCATGCAGTGGCTCAAAGTTTGAAGGTAAATCCTTCACTGTGGGGACACATAGCCGCAGAAACACGAGGTGACTGCTTACAGTGGGGCCACAGTCAGGAAGCAGAAAGGTGGATTCTGAAGCTTGGCTCTCATTCTCCTTTTGCTTAGTCTGTACCTGGCACAGGTGATAGTGCTACCCTAATTCAGGGTGGGGTTTCCTTCCTTAACTATGTCTCCTTGGAAACACCTTATAACATACCCTGAGGCATTAGAGTTATTCTAAGTCCCAGCGAGTTGACCATGAAGATTAGACTTTTCATTGCCTTCAGATTTGCCGCACCACAAAAGCCCATCCATGAGAAAGAATTTTTAAAAGAAGGTACTTAAAACCACAATTACTTCGGGGGACTGAAATTCTCAAATCAAATTTCTTAGAGATTGTATTAGTTTGCTTTTCTGTTGCTATGACAAACTCCATGACAAAAAGCAACTTGGGAGGCAGGGTTTATTTGGTTTATACTCCTGGGCCATTGTCCCTCCCAAGGGAAGTCAGGGCAAAAGCTCAAGGCATGAGCCTGGAGCAGGAATTATGTAGTTTTACTGACTTACCTCTGGTCCATGATGAGCTAGTTATCTTATATAGCTCAGGGCTGTCTGCCTAAGGATGGTACTGCCTACAGTGGACTATGCCCTTATACATACATCAATCAGCAACTAAAGCAATGCCCCACAGACTTGCTATAAGCAAGTGAATTTAGGCATTTCTTCAGGTGAGGCTCCCTCTTCTTGATGACTCCAAGTTGAGTCAAGTTGACAATAAAGACAAACCAGGACACAGAACTTAATGGAAATTAATTGGTCAGGACTAAGGGTAAGAATGTTAGGGTCAGATGATGTGGGATGCCCTTCTGTGTGCTATGAATATGTTTTATTACCATTGGTTAATAAAGAAGCTGCTTTGGCCTATGGCAGAGCAGAATATAGGTAGTTGGGAAAACTAAACTGAATGCAGGGAGAGAGGAGGTGGAGTCAGGCAGATGCCACGTAGCTGCTGAAGGAGAAAGACACCAGAACCTTACCAGTAAGTCACAGCCTTGTGGTGATACCCATATTAATAGAAATGGGTTAATTTAAGATGTTAGAGCTAGCTAGGAATATACCTGAGCCAATGGCCAAAGAGTGTTGTAATTGATATAGTTTTTGTGTGATTGTTTGGGTCTGGGGGGCCAGAAAACAAAAGTGCAATCTCCATTTACAGAGTCATACATTCAGGGCTTGGTTTCTTTATAGGGGAAATGTTCAAGCGGACTTGTGCCTTAGGAAGCATCATGATGTCATATTCCAGTGTCTCTAGACTGAGATCCCAGGAAGCAAACTGTCTCTGAGATCACTCACGAGTTGGAACTGCCTTCCCCAACTTCTCTTACACCGACTTCCTTAGCTAGGTGCCATCACAGAAGGGACTCTCATGGGCCTCACTCAAAAGTGAGGACTGTCTGCCTGGGCTTGCCCTCTACTGAACCACACTGGGAGGAACTGGGATCCATGATTACAGGAATTGTAAGACTCAGGTTTCTCTGAGGTCCCTACAGTATTAGGGGTCTATTCCCTTGTTTCCACTAAGTGGCATGGACCAGAATTTTGTGGAACAGGAACTTTGTGCTCATTTTCAGGTCTCTCAGGTAGAAGGCATCTGCAGAGTCTGGGCCCCACCTTGTCTCTCAGCTGCTTTGTTCTGGGGACCAAGCATGTGCCTGAGAGAGGCCTTATTTCTTTTCTTAAGAAAATTAATTTGACATAGAGGATGTATATGTTTATATATTCATTTAAATGTATATACACCTACCTGTGTATTTAGAAAAAATACACCCACAGCATTGACATCAATCCCTTTTTATTTGTTATTATTGTTTCCGAGTGTGGGTGTTTGCCTGCATGTATGTATGTAGATCACACGCCTGCTGTCAGAGTTGTCCACTGAGGCCAGAAGAGGGCATTAGATCCCCTGCAGCTAGAATTGCTGACACTTGTGAGGCACCATGTGCGTGCTGGGAACTGAGCTCAGGTTCTCTACAAGAGCATCAAGTACTCTTAACCACCGAGCCATCTCTCTAGCCCCAGATATTTGCATTTTTAAGAATTATTTGGTGATGAGAAGAAATGTTGCATTTGTAGACCAGGCTCTGGTCGGGGGCCGCATAGGCATTAAATAAAGTCCTGTAAAGGGACTCTTGTCTATGCAGGAATTGCAAAGCAAGAAGAGAGAGCTGGGAGAGGTAGACTGAGTCCATTCTCTAGGAAGACAAAATTCAGAGCAATGCAAAACTATTGGCTTGAGTTTAATCCCTACTTCCTGGATGTGCACTGTCTATGCACATGTCCTAAGCATGTTGGAACCACATCACAGAGACAGTTGTCTCTTTATCTGTAAGGTTAGCTTTTTTATGCAGCTGAGCTGGCCATGAAAAACTAAACCTCCTTGTCAGGCAGTAAATTCCATTAAGGTAGGCAGTGTGCCATCCTTGAGCATAAATTTGGTATGTTTAGCTCCAAACCTTGCAGCTCATGGCCACTTAATAAATATTTGCTGACTTGTTGGCATGTTCCTTAGAGAAGATGTGTCCATGAAAATAAGTGTGCACAGCATTTGTCCCGGTGACCCCGGGTCCAAAAGATACAGTGCTTAACATTCATTGAGTGTTAACCCTGAACCAAGCATCAAGCTTAAATACTTTACCAATGCCATCTTATTGATTTCTATAGCTATAGATTGCCACCATTTCACAAATGGGAAGCCTCAGCATCTCCCAGTCACTAAGAGGGTGAGTGGCAGGATGGTCACATCAAAGCAGTGATCTTGCCTGGGAGTCCATGACTTACCCAATACCTTGTAGCAAATGAAAAATTACCTGCAACTGGTTTACTGTGCATTTGGATGGTGTTCTAGTTTTGTTTCTGTTGCTGTGACAGAACACCCTGGCGAAGAGCAACTTGGCAAAGGAAAGGGTTTGTTCCATCTGACAATTCCAGATTATATTCTATCACTGTGGGAACATCACGGTAAGAACTTCAAATACCTAGTCCCTACAGTCAATCTACAGTCAAAAGCAAAAGAAACAAATGCATGCATGCTCCTTTGCTTGTACTCAGCTCCATTACTCCACCCTTATATAGCTCAGGATCCACCCATCCCCACCTAGGGAATAGTGATGCCCACAGTGGGCAGGATCTTTCCACATCCATTAACTTAACTAAGATAGGATCCCACAGACACACCCACAAGCTAGTCCAGTGTAAATAATCTCCCATTTGAGACCTTCCTTCAAAGAGATTCGAGGTTGTGCCAAATTGACAATGCCAACCACCACAAGGGACATATCTCTGAGGAGTGGCCTCTTGGTTTCAGTCCCCCGAAAGAATGAACATGAATTCTCCGGGAGGGGAGTCCTGTTTTTGCATTAAAAATGCTTTTGACTGCAAGTCACAATAACAACCAATAGGGCAGCAGGCAGTAGGCTTTCTGGGAAGGACCCTTGGCTGCTATTATGCTCTGTTGAAAGGCTGTATTTGTTTGTACCTTTTCAGACAGACGCGGCACCCAAATCAGGGAAAAGCAAGAGCAGGTAGGTTCTGCACCTCCAAGCTTTGTTCCTTGGCCCAATCCATGTCGTTGCCCAGAGAAGAATGGAGGCCTCTGCCCTCCCCTGACCCATATGTGAAATGCCTCCCTGTGGGTAGGAAATGCAGGCACCTCTGGGTGGTGGTGCCAGAGAACTGTTCTTCCAATAACCCTTTTCATTTCCTGGAATGTCAACAGCCCATTTCTGTGAGACCAGGCCACGAGTAACTAATTAGAAGAGCGATTATTGGGGGGGGGGCGCAAGATGCCTATTTGTGCAACCCTCTGATGGTTCCCTTCATTATTTAAAATCAACTCTGTTTTCATCGGGTTAGCAGTCAGAATTGGAGACCATTGTATGAAATGTGTCTGTGTCTGCTTGTGGGGCCTGTGGTCTTCACTACTGCTCCTGCTGAACAGGGGTTAACAGGCCGTTTACAGTCCATCCTGCTGGCCTTGGTGATGCTCTTGCTCGGGTCTCCATCCCTGGGCACTGCAGTGACCTCACAGCTGTTTTCTCCCACCATAACCTAATCTGCTCCTCTCTGTATTCCCTCATTCTGCTTATAGACCATGTGGCTTCTCACTCTCCAATGAACAAATTCCAGACTGTTCATCCAGGAGCTCCAGTCCTCCAAGTGTTCCTTCCTTCACATTTCATCCCCTCTCTCCTTCTGCCACAAAGCAGTCAGATTTGGCCCCCGAACATCCTATGCATACTGCCCCACCTCTCTGTCCTCCCCCGTTCCCTCCTGGCTCAGCTTGTGGTTAATGCCAGACTGTCTTCCACCGACTTGCTATCTAGCAGTTCTCAGCACCCTCCCTTCTCTGTTCCCAGACATTTTAGAGTCCTAGCTGTCCTGAGACCTGGTAACTGCTAGGATGGCTAAGCAAGTCTTGGGGCGCTTGGCACTTACATCTCATGGATTACGCCATTTCTACTTCTAGTCACCCCCAAAAGAATTAGTGATTCATATCACAGAATTACGAGCAACTTTGGAGTAGAGTTGAGTCACATACACACACACACACACACACACACACACACACACACTGGGTGGGGGGCATTATTCCTTGCTTATTCAAACAGCTCTTCTCCTTTACTGGTGGTTTTGGCTTCATTCATCAGAGCCGTGCACCCACCCCAGGTGGTGCAATGTTGAGTGTCAACTAACTGTAGCATGCAGCCATTTCCCAGCCTTCCTTGGAGCCAGAGGTGACACTGATGTTTGACCACTAACTCTGCTGGAGAGAGGCTCTTTTCAGACAAAAGACACGGAAGGAAGAGAAAGCCTGCCAATGTAGGCCTTGTCTTTCTAATTGTCTAGATGTTGATGGACCATTTCAGCCTACGAGGATCATGTTGTAAACTTGAGGCAACAGGCCTGGGAGCAAAAAGTCAACATATCTGGTGTGAACAGAACTGGAAAAAGCTAACTGTTGGGCTCACATCTGGAATCCCACAACTCAGGAGGTAGATATGCTAGAATCAGTAGTTCAAAACCTGCCTGAGCTACGTAGGCTCAAAAAAGAAAGAGAAAGCATTTGGATGCTTGGTGACTCTGTTATATTGCTGTGGCAATGTATAACCACATCTTAGCTCCTGATATATGACATACTTTTTTTTACTACTTAAGGCATCACCAGCTGGATATTCCATTATTTGCAGCAGAAAGCATCCCTAAATTGAACAGCCAGCTTAATTTTAAACACTGTATAACGAATCAAGTACTTTGAATCAATATAGGAGAATATGTTCAGATAGTTCATAAAATAGAAAATTTCAGATAATTAACAACATATGCATCTAAGTATAATACATTTATAATATAAATGAATTATCCTGACAAAATGAAATGTTATTTTGCAACAACAGCCAATTAAATCATAGCTGATCAGGCAAAAGAAAACAGCAAAGAGAATTCATGAATTCCACTCACAGGAAAATAAAAAGGATCTTTGCTCACTTTCTTAAACAACCAGATTTCTTACTCTAAATAAAACCACACTAATATTTGCATACTCATTACTTTAGCATTGTTTAGGGAGTCTCCATTCTGGCTTTATGAGAAGTCTCTCTGAGTAGGGCTTCTGCCAGGGGCCTTCTTCAGGCATGGTCCCCTCAGGATTCCTTCCCAGGGAGTGAGGTGTGTCTGCAGGAGACATTCCGGACCTGCCCTGCTCAGCTTCCCTCTCAGCCTCCGATGGAGCTGCGCCTTGATCATCGCCTCTGTGCACACATCTCTTCCATCCATGCAGCAAAGTTTTACAGGCCATGATCTGCCCCTGCACAGGTGAATCTGGCAAAACTCAAATCCACAGGGAAATATTAGGAAACACAGTTGTAGCCATTAGTCAAGCATGGCTCCCCAGTTCAGCCTGATTAGTAATTAAGTTGATATTTGATCCCCATCAGTCCCTCTTCTGTGTCTACCTCTTAACTGTTTCCGTACATAGAAAGAGGTAAATGTCCTCTGGCCAGTGACCTGGAATGCCGGCGGACTTCAGGTCACCGCTGTGGCAGTCTCCTGGAAGGTTTCTTACTTTCATAGCAGAAACGTTCATCTTCCCCTTTTGGAATGATAATGTTTTACTTATTTAATCATTTATTTATTCAATGAAAGTTATTGAGTAGCTATACCACATGCTGTAAATATATGACAGACATACAACTCCTATAACACAAAAGCAAACATTCTGAGTGCCATTAAAGAGCGGCCCAGAAGGGCAGGCTCCATGAAATGGATAAGGAGATTTGATTTAATTACAGAAATTAACAAAGCTGGTAAGCAATAATCAATCCAGCTGAGTTGGAAGGGAGAAATTGACATTGACTAGTTGAAGGGAACAGGGAGAATAATCTAGACACGTGCAAAGGCCTTATGATAGAGGAAGCCCCAAGTACAAGGGGTTCAAAGAGTCTAGAGTGGGCAGAGGAGGAAGGGGTGAAGGGATATTAGAGGCAAGATTGAAGAAGCGGGCAGTGGGCACAGTGTGGAACCCTGAGAGCTATAGGAAGTTACAGCAGGGAGGGCCGGGGGGACTTGGACATAAGGCGCCAGATTTGGGGAGACAAGACACACACTGTGGAAACTCTTAGCAGAGGGCTCACAGAACTAAGTCTGGAGGCCAGGAGGCCAGGGTTTGGCCGCTGTGACTAAATGCACGGAGGAACATTTATTGGGAGAACAACCTTCGGAGAAGATCATGTTTTACAGGACAGACAATGAGTTTGCTTTTGGGCCTGGTGAGCCTCAGATGGAGCCTTTTAGACAGAAAAAAAGGGGATCCAACAGGTGACAGAATCTTTGGATCTTCAATGCAGATAGGAAGCCTCCCATCAATATACTAGTGATTGTTTGACATATTGGGCAATATGTCATGTATTGGTAATTAAATCCAAAAGCTGGGAGAACTTTTGGGGGCAAAATGTATAGATCATAAACCTAAAGACTAAGATCTACAGAATTGTAATCCTCAGTAGTCAGACAGGAATTCATGTGGAAAGGAGAGCAGTGAGAAATGGGAGGCACAGAGAGACTCCTAAGGGAAGACCTAGCAGGTCTGCAGGACTTCGAGAGCATGTCTGCTCTTGTGCAGTGGTGCCAGGACCAGGAAGAGTGAGCTGAAAGTATGCCCTGAATTAGCCCCTGAGATCTTATCAGGAACTGGAGCCACCAGTGAAGAGATGAAAGCCCTGCTGAATGAGTTCAGTATGGAACCTGAGGTGGAAATAGATTGAGAAAAATCCTTCTAGAAACCGTTCTGTGAAGGGAAGGGATAAAATGATGGGACAGAAGTTGGCAATTATCTACAAACAGGATTTAGGCTGCTTCACCAGGGCTGGGTGTGACGGCACATGCTTGTAATCCTAACACTTGGGAAGCTGAAGCAGGGTGATATCTAGAGGCTAGGCTGCTTTACGTATCAAATGCAGAACAAAAACAAAAGAAAAGAAAAGAAATATTAATTGAATGTGGTGGTTTTTGCCTGCAACCCCAGTTCTTGAGTCACTGAGGCATGAAGATCCATTGTTAGCCAGCCTGGGCCACATAGTGAGTTCAAGGCTAGCCTGAACTACCAATACCAAGCAAGACAATGGGAGAAACGCTGTGCAATGCTGTCTTCAGGACAGGACAAGGCTATTGTGCTCAGGAACACGCAGCAGCTGTGGTTACCCGCCCAGGACCTGCTCAGGACAAAAGCAGACAGAATTCTGACCCAGCAGGGGCAGCGCTCTCCAGGCAGGAGGAGAAGCTGTTGGCAGTTGACAGCCAGGCCGAGTTAGAGAGAGAGGAAGATATAGAGACAGAGAGAGACAGAGAGAAAAGGAAAGGGAGAGGGAAGAGAGACAGAGACTTGAAGTTGGTGGGGAGTAGTGAGATTTGGAAGAGATAAATGGGGTCAGATATGATCATATTTCATTGTACACGTTCATGGAATCCTCATGAATAAGGGATGGAGAGATGGTTCAGTGGTTAGGGAGCACTTGCTATTCTCACAGATGATCAGAGTTCAGTTACCATACCCACACTGGACAGTTCACAACTGCTTGTAACTCAAACTCTAGGGGATCCCATGTCCTCTTTTGACCTCAGAAGCCACCTTCACACCCTTGTCTATACACATTCACATATATAAATAATAAAGATAATTTTAAAGACTAAATAATTGCGATATCAAAACAGAGACAATTTAACTAACCAATGGGAAGGATTTTCTTAAGAGGTATTTGCATATGTGAAAGGGAGCTAAGGTGAGTGAGCAAAGGTCCTAGGAAAGGGGAGTGCGTGGCAGGTAAGAAGCAGTCCTAGAGTTGACTGTAGCCACCAGCAGGGGCGGTGCCTTTGCTGCAGAAGAAGACGTGTTTTTCCTGGGAGGTTTTCTCCATGAAGTGGATCTCATGCTGGGAGTGAGAGCACACAGGTGATCTGGTCACAGGAAGCTTGATGGATGCAGTGTTGACCAAGACGCAGACACTGATTGGTGGCCATCATCAGTGATGGATGCAGTGTTGACCAAGACGCAGACACTGATTGGTGGAAGCGTGATGGATGCAGTGTTGACCAAGACGCAGACACTGATTGGTGGCCATCATCAATATAGTCCTTTTGCTGTGGGTGACAGGGAGTAAACAGTGAAGGGATAATAACTCCTACAACAAAGCAAAAGTCTATATCAGAAAGCTTGGCTATCTGTCCGTTTGCTTACATTACCCTTTCTATTCCCCGCAGTTTATGGTCAAGTTTTGTCATCTCATTTGCCTAGATGCATTTTGTTTTTGAGACAGTATATCACTGTGTGGCTCACAAACTCTTCTGTTTCAGCCTCCAAGTGTTTGGATTATAGGAATCCATCATCATCCCTGGCCATGCCTACTGCTTTTGATTGGGTATATACTGATATTTTTAAACAACGGACATTTTACTCTTTGTCTTTGTGGTACCTACCTATACTCCCAACACTCAAGGAAGCTGAGGCAGGAGAATTGGGACATTGAGGCCAGTCTGGGATATATAGTGAGACTTCATCTGAAAGTAAAATAAAATAAAATATATTGCCGCCCATGTCTGTGGGTGAAAACCAATTTCATGGGATGGTTCCTGTTAGTGTCTCTTAGGAATTTAGACCTGGGCATCTGTCAGAGCTGAAGCCACCTAATCCTGTGGCTGGGGATGGGGAAGCCCCTTGGAAGGCCGGACTCCCGCTTGCCCCCTGAGGGCTGTCCTCAGAGCAGCCTGACTGCCCTCATCCAGTGAATGATGCGGGCGGGGATGGGGGGGGGGAAGGCACGAGGGCAGTGGGTCTCAGTGGGTATGGAGTCCAGAGCAGCCTTTCTTCTTCTGGGGAAAGTTTGCCTCCCAGGTTCCTGCACTAAGGACGCTGCCAGTGCCAGAGTCTGTACATCCACCAGGAATACAGGTAAGAAACACTGGTCTCCATGAGGGCTTGCAGACTTCCGGTTCACTTATATCTTGGATGTGTTTTTTGAGGGGTCTCCACTAACACTTTGAGGGGGTTACCAGGATCCCTCTGTCTTCTGGCTTTCAACTCAGATTTCCGAGTCCTGTGATTTTGGGTTGATGGAAATCCCTACTGGAGTCCCACAAAAGATTTGCTTTGAGAACTATGGGTGTCTGTGGGCCTGTATCCTCATACCCCAGGACACACCAGCATCCAGAAGCTGAGACTTAACCCCAGAGCAGCTGCCTGAGCAGATGTGGGTGGAGCCTGAGAAGCGGGCATGCTATCAGATTCCTAGGTGCTGACCCTCAGCACCCATAGTGAGAGCAATCGATCTCAGGGACGTAGGTTAGATGGAAGGCAGAGATACTATTATTCCATGAAACCCTAGGAGAAAATAAACAAAACTGTGTTCTACCTCTCAAAACAGAAGGGAGGGATTTGAATACACTCACCAGAAAGACAGATTGAAAGTTCAAGTAGATGGATCATTAATCAGTGTATCCATGACTCAAGACGTTATATTAAACCTTATAAACTCTCACAAATATTCTGTGTTGACACAACAGTAAACAAAAGGGCTGTTGATATACTGGGTGATTAAAAGCTTACTATTATTGCTGAGTGCTGGAGTTCCTAGCACCCACCCTGGGTGACTCACAACCACCTCATTTCGAGCTCCAGGAGACAGTGCCCTCTTCTGGCTCCTGCAAGTACTGCACTCATATGCACAAATCCACCCCAAACACAGACACACACTCATAATTAGTTAAAAAAAAATAAGTAAGCAAATGGAATTTAAAAAATAGTCTTCCTCCTTTCTCCTCTGGGATATTAAGAGTGTGATGTCTCACTATTTGGGGGCTGTTTTCTGGTGTCCTCAATCTGACCCCTTCTACCTCCCATGCTATGGAGTGGTGAAAGACAGAGTTATTCTGAACTACCTATTCTACTCTTACCAGAAAAAAAGCTTCCAAACTGATAGCAGTGACTAATACTTCCTGAAAAGGCACACATAGGACCTTGGTGGCATGGCTGTTCGATTGTGCCACTCCAGAAGATGCCATCCAGATTGTGTTCTAGTCAAATGTCGGTGAGGTGTCTCAGGGTTGGGGAAGATGGCGGCCCTGTGCAGTGATCTTTATGTACAGTTCTCACTATTTACAGAGCAGAAAACGAAGAGGTAGCGTAATCCCCCCCCCCCCCGCGCCGTGACAGGGCTAGAGTGGTAAAGGACAGCTCTCCGAGACTCTTTCTTGAGATGTAAAGGGAAGGTTTGCCTTTAGCCCTCGACCTTCCCCCCCGTCTCTGTAAGTGGGCAGCAGAGTGTTTTTCTTTTAAGTACATAACTGAGCAGAAGGAAGCAGTGATCCCAAGCTCCTCAGGGTATTTCGAGTGTTTTTACCATCATGGTCCTGTTTGGGGAAGTCCTTTTCTCAGGGAGGAGTAAACAACCCCAGTTATTAGGTAATCAAATGAAGATGGTCAAGGAAGCAGAGGGGAGGACAGAGAGGACACTGTAGTTCCAGAGAGCGCTGTGATGTCATAGTGGGAGGCATCCACCTTCAGATGGTGCAAAACTTTTAAAAAGCAACTACTTCAAGAAGCAACAGCTTTGGAGACCGGGCAGATGGCCCAGAAGTGACATGCTTATCCTGTGAGCACAGGGACCTCCAGAAACCATGTTTAAAAGCCTGTGTTTGAGTCAGGCAGTGGTGGCACACACCTTTAATCCCAGCACTCTGGGGGCAGAGGCAGGCAGATCTCTGTGAGTTCGAGACCAGCCTGGTCTACAAGAGCTAGTTCCAGGACAGGCTCCAAAGCTACAGAGAGACCCTCTCTTGAAAGACAAAAAAGAAAAAACAAAACAAAAAGTGACTCTGTCTGGTGGCTCACCCTTGTAATCCCAGGGCTGGGAAGGTAGAAAAACAGGCAGGTCCTCCAGGTTCCCTGGCCAGACAGTCTGGCTAAGTACTGCATTCTGGGCTGTTTCAAACAAAAGTGGAGAGCACTTGAGGAATGGCATTCAATAGACCTCCAAATATACACATATATATATGTGCATACACATACATGTGCACATATGCAACAGCTTCTGCTGAGTCATGTGAGACAGAATTTTCCCTCTGTTCTTTTTCCTTTCCCCCTTCATTTTTTCTTCTACTTCCATTTCTCTTTAAATGACGAAAAGTGTTCCTTTAAGAGGGGATGGTTTTGAAGGTCCTTAAGCCCTTCAGGCATTTATATTACAACATAAAATCCTTTACCTGGGGTCACAGGTTCAAATCCAGGCTGGGCCAGTAGTGACTAAAAGTCTAATGACTCACCATCTGTTAGTTCTTCTGTGGCTCATGTGAGATGAATGGATATTCTCTGCTCGTTCACCAGTCTGCTTCAGAATGGGCAATGTCAGACACTGGTTGGCATCCTCAGCACAGAGGGCAAGACCTCAATTGGAAGCTTCGGCTTTGGGCACTGCAATTATCTTCTACAGGACACAGCCATGGGTGAAGCATCAAGGATGGGAGGTGGGGAAGGAGAGGAGAGCCCCTGTCTCATGTGTCTGTTTTCTTGATTAAGAAGACACCTTATTCATTGGTATTATCACACACCTATATTCCCAGCTCACAGTAGGCTGACGGAAAGATTCTAGAGTTTGAGGCTAGCCCTTGGAATACCTAGTAAGTCTGTCTTCCAAACAACCTGGTTTGTCACTGTTTGCAATTTGGCTCATCGGACTAGAGGTGATGACTTAGAGCAACAGATGATCTGGGGAATGCTCTAGCAAGGCACCGCTTTCCCTCTTAACCAAAGGCAGCAGATGAGAGAACAAATAGGGAGGGCCTGACAGGAAGGCCGAGGGGTGGGCATATACCCAGAGCCTTATGAGCCAAGAGAGCAAGTGGCAACCAGCCTGTCCTCTCTCATTTGCCTGCTATACTTCCTGTTGGTTGCAGCTTCCTTCAGGAAGGCAAGATCTGTGTCACTACCCCAGACATCTCTCATCAAGGACAGGCAAGGAAACTGGTAGCCCCCACTGTCACTTTTTGCCAGAGAATTTTTTCATCACCATATATGGGTCCAAGCATTTCCAGGCTAAATATGGCTCAAGAAAAATATACATCCCCCACCCACAAAACACTATCCTTAAAAAAAAAAAAAGGCAGTTCAGTTTTAAGCACCATTTTCTAAAAATTGCCCTTATATCCAAAGTCTTGCCTCAATTCCAGGTCCTTCTTAGTTGAGCCTCCAAATCCTTAGTATACTACCCATAGAACACAGCAGAGCTGGAGTTCAGTTTCAGTGGGTCAAGGTGCAAATGAAGCTAAGAAGGTTGTTGTTAGGAGTATGGGATGATCTCCCAGAAAGCAGGTAATGAAAGAAGAATATGGTCAATGGCAAAGGGAATATGCCAGAAGCTTTGCTGCGGGGAAGAAAGAATCATGCAGACATCCCTAATTTGAGAAATAAGGGAGAGTGAGCAAGCTTAAGGAAGAAGGGGATGCTGAGCAGGGCCAAAGACAAAATACTGGCTGCTTAGGAATGGATCATCTACAATGTGCTTGCTGCAGTTCCAGGTTTGAATGTGTCCCCCAAAGTTGAGTGCTGAAAACTTAATCCCTAATAAAACCCCTTTAAAGGGCTGGGGGAGATGGCTCTGCTGATAGAGTGCTTGGGGTGCAAGTTTGCGCACATGCGCTTAGATTCCCAGAACCCGCATAAAAGCCAGATGAGGTAGTATGTCTGTAATTCTAGCCCTCCTATAGGGAAATGGAGGCACAGAGGGAGACTCCTCAGAAGTCTGAGGGCCAGTTAGCCTGGCATCTACAGCATCAATAAGACCCTGCTTCCTCCAAGGTGGAAGGTGAGAACAGACACCGTAGGTTGTGCTCTGACTCTACACACACACACAGACACGCACACAGACATGCGTGTGCACACACACACATGCATGTACACATAGGGGTGGGGTGGAGGTGTCCTTTGAAAGTTCCATACTTCTGAATAGGAAGAATGCAAAAATGTTGACTATAGAAGAGTCCAAGTCTGTAAACTCCATCCGCTGCTCCCTTTGTCTGGTTCCTTACATCATGTCACTACACAGCCAGAATCCCTTCATCATGGTTGGTTCTTGAGTTTGAGTTTTCTGGCTTCCAGAACTGTGAGCCAAACCACTCAGCTGGGCTACACTGTTCCAGCAGCAAAAAAGGAGTGAGCAGTGGTCAGCATCACTGGCAAGGCGGATCGCAAGACTGTTCATGGAGAAGTGGCTGGGAGTCCAGAGAATGAGCTAGGGGTTTGTGGGGAAAGGGAAAGGACAGGGTGGTGGTGGAGGAGAAGCGCTGGCAGGGCTGGGTCTGGATGGGTTTGAACCCTTGCTTTGTATGTTAACATCACATTTAAGCTCCATCCAACATAGCTTGGCTTTCAGTCACGCAGAGATCGGCCCTGCTTTGTATTATATAAGGAGGTTTGACATGAGGAGAAAGAACAGACTAGAAAATTCCATCCAGTTTATCCATGGAATGAGGGAGGGATGCAGCAAATGGGGTTGTCAAAAAGTTTTCAAAGAACTTCACACACATACAAAAAATCTTTTCTCTTATTTAAATCCAAGCAGCATGGAAAATAATATTATGGCATTCAAACTACATTCTCTCTGTTGGGGGTGATACATGAAGCAAAAGAAAAGTTTATTCTGTGGTTACTCAGATTTTAATTGGTCACAATATGAAGCAAAAGTTCAAAACTATATGCTAGAAATATCTCCCCTCTGGAACATTCAATTAAAATCTGTGGGGGGAAAAAAGCCTCAAAATGACAGCCAGAGACTAACAATAATAACGAAACTCACTGTAAGCCGAAACCTTAGCGAGGCA
>PVIU01006559.1:99069-100562 GCA_004026605.1 Ondatra zibethicus
GAAGAAAGCAGGCTTAAATTCTAATTCTACTTGCCAGCTGTGTGATCTTGGCAAGGAGCATAATCCCTTCATCTCTTCTAGAGGGAAGGACAGCATCCACCCCATAGGGTTGTTCAGATGAAAGGCGGGCAAGTCCTTGCAGTGCCCGGGGTATGTGCTGCCTACCTTAGTAGCCAGCTCACTAGCTCTACCGTCACCATCGAGCTCATCCAGCCACAGCAATGGTGGCGACTAGCTCATCTGCCGTGGTGGGTCGAAAAGTGGACACGACTCTTCTTGTCCACGTATTAGGAACTCAGATGTTGTCTGATTCATCTTCGTGTCTCTTCTCTCCTCTTTAGCTTTTTAGTTGGCTTGCTCCTGCCTCCACACCACCATTATTTAAAACTTCTCCAGCCATCCTTCTTCTCCTTTTGTGCAGCTAAACCACATACTTCCCAAATACCTAACAAACTGAACAAATATAACCTTCCTTACCCTCTCGTTGAGACCAAAAGGAATTGGAGAGAAACTCTCTCAAGTTCTTGGTGTGGGACAATGGTCTATATTTTGCTAATTATATTTTAAAGAAATGCTGATTGGCCAGTAGCCAGGCAGAAAATATAGGTGGGACAACCAGACAGGAAGTAGAGGCAGGTCAATGACAACAGGAGAATTCTGGGAAGAGGAAAGCTTTGTCTGCAGTCCTGGCCCAGCCACAGAAGAAGCAAGATGTGACTGCTCGCTGAATAAGGTACTGAGCCACATGGCTAGCACAGTCAAGAATAATGGGCCAATGTAAGTTATAAGAGTTAATAAGAAGCCTGAGCTAATGGGCCAATCAGTTTATAGTTAATATAGACCTCAGTGTGATTTCTTTGGGACTTAATGATTGCGGGAACTGGGCAGGACAAAAAACCTCAGTCAACAAGTTCTGGTCAGGAGCTCTGGAAGACACTTTCCCCGAGTCAGCACCTCATCTGTTGGCTTCCTGTTTTGTAATAGTGTCCTCCATGTTTGGACCACCCCTCCCCAGTGAACTCTGCAGCTCATCTCTTCTTATATCTGAGAATTCTTCAACCACCCTGCTAGTGTTTGTGAAGATCTTTGCTTTTTAAGACTTTGCCTAGGCACAAGTTCAATTTTTCCCATTTTTAAAAATCTTCCTGTTCCATCACCCTTTCCTTTCTAGAATCATCTCAGTACATGAGCTGTCTCCATCTTGACTCTCACCCCTCCCTAACCAATGTTCAGCCATCATAGTCTCCAATGCACCCCCCCAATCATTTCCATTTTTCCCAACATACCACTAGCAAACAGGATTTTACTTACTTTTTTGGACACTATTTGTTAGTAGCCAACATGTTTGACTCCTTCCTCCTTTCCTCTCTCCCTCCCTCTCTCCCTTCCTCCCTCCCCTCTCTCCTTTACTTCTTCCCTCCCTCCCTTCTTTCTTCCCTCCCTTCCCTCCCTCCCTCCCTTCCTTATTCATTCCCTCCCTTCCTTATTCCCTC